>JADRCH010007279.1:706176-747314 GCA_019843965.1 Rhynchomys soricoides
AGTAAATGAGCTTGAATCATATTTACATAATAGGAAAAGGAAAAAAAATCAACAAGATATTGAGAACTCAAATATAATTTTCTTCTAAGTACATAATTTATAGGGTGAACGTGGTATTAATTTATAAACAAATCATACAAATAATTTCAGATTTTGCTTCCAAAAAATGGTTCTATCATATTGACTTTATAAAACTGTAGCAATTCCTTTTAGATATACATATCAATTTGTTACTCATTCATTCAAGGGAGAAATAAACCTGAAGTATTCCTAAAATAGTTATGTAAAAATGTAAACATATCACTTGTGTTTTCCATCAGTTCTACTTGTTCTAATATGTTTTCTTAAAATAAGTAATGTATCTTTGAAACTTTATTTTGATCTTACAATTTAAGACTAGTTTTCAATTTTTGTGATTGCCACTGTATTAATGTAATTGCCTGAGAATTTTATTATTTTGAGTTATAAATAAACATATTGGAAACTATGAAGATTTATTTTATGTCTAAGACTCATTACTCTCTTTTGCTTTTTAAAAATATTGCTCATTATTTGACATAAAATCTTACATATTTGTAGGTACATATTTGGAAGTATGTTTTTTTTACTAAATTAATTTATTTAAGCTTTAGTCTTATGTTTAGTAAAATAAAAAATAATAGAAGCTTCAGTCATGAGTAACTGGATATTCTGTATGATGGATTTTACCTTTTGTGTTGTTTCTTCCTCTAGTAATCAATGACCAGATTGTTTGTCATCCAGGAAAGAGCTCATTCCACTGAGGCTTTTAGGTTTAAACAATAATCCATGAAGGATGATACTATCCAAAGACCTTTTCATAAAGCTTATAATGTTGTTTTGCAGATTCGTTAAAAGTTAAAAATGACTTTCATCTATATATTCAGTGATTTGGGATCTGATAATTAACACATTGTAATAATTTTGTGGGTTGTCCTATTAGCAAATAATGAAAACTGAGGGAATATTTTGACTAAACTTTATCTCAGACAATTGTATTAAGAGCACACATTTATTATAATTTTGCTTGTATATCGAATATAAAAACAATTAAATGAGTATATCTTAAGAATTAAATGTTAAAGCATGGAGCATAAAGTACCCGCATTTAAATCTAGATCCATGATGAGTAAATGTCATTAAGGACATCAAATTTCAACATGACTTTGTTTTCTCATCAGAGCAAACAAAATATAGTCTTGTACATTAAATAAGCTAAACAATTCGAGTAATTCCAGGTTGTTAGCAAGTTTTCTGCTCAACTAAATATTCATTAATGTATCTCAGCATGGAATTTTAGGTGAACCGTGTAAAATAAAAGATCCTTTCTGAGAAAAATGTCAGATGGTCTAGGTTAGTCCTATGCATGCTCCCTGGTTGCCTGTTCAGTCTCTGTGAGGCCCTAAGAGCCTAAGTTGATTCATTCTGTGTGTGTGTTCTTGTGGTGTCCCAGACCTCTCTGACTCCTACTTCTGCAGAATTCTCTAAGCTCCACCTAATGTTTGTTTGGTTGTGTGTCTGCCTCTGAGGCCCATCCTTCCAGGTAGTGTCAGGAGTGGGCTTCCATTCATGGCATGGAATTCAAGCTGGACTAGTCTTTGGTTGGCCTCTCCTCCAATTTCTAGGCTACTTTTACTCATAGGCAGAATTAATTGTAAGTCAAATGTTTTTTGGCTGGGTTTGTATCCCAATCTCTCCACTGGAAGCCTTGCCCAGTTACAGAAGATGGCCATTTCAAGCTCCATGCCCCCCATTGTTAGGAATCTTAGCTAGAGTTCTATTACACTAGGTTTCTAGCTTTTCCCAGAGATGGATTACACCCAGTAGCTTGGTCTTCTTGTGGGATTCCTAATGGTGGGAGCAGGGTCTGTCTCTGATTCTTTTGCTTGATTTAGGGATCCATTCTTTCTACTGGGTGCCTGAGTAGAAGAAGTGCCTCCAGCCTCAGTAGAAGAGGATGTGCCTAGTCTTATTCCAAATTGATGTACCATGGTTGATTGACATCCATGGAAGGCTTACAGTTTTCTGAAGAGAAACAGGAGTAAATGGGAGGGGATCAGAGGGAAGGTTGAAGGGAGGGAGTTAGAGGAGAGGATGGAGAAGAAACTGTACTCAGGATTTAAAAATAAAGAAAAATATATTTATATATAAAATCAGATAGTTAAATTGATAAATTTGCATACAAACAGGATACATATTTCTAAAATCGCAGTGCCTTGACATCATCACTAATATGCTTCTTTAACCATTGAGTGAAATACTCATTATATATTTGCTCATGCATAATAAATAAAGGTGTGGTATCTCTTTAATGACTATCTTTCTTCATTCTTAACTCGCCATCCTATTTGAAGAATGACAACCGAAGTAGAGAAAAACGATTCAGATAGAAAACTTCCATCAAAATATTAGAGCTACATTCTAATTTCAGTATTTTTGTTTCTTTTCCATGTCTGTGCTAAATACTTTTCTTATTAAGAAGCTGTGGCATTATAGGAAGCTCATACCCCTTGCAAATGAGAAACATTGATCTCAGGTAAATGTTAGAATTCTTATTATTGTGATTTGTCAAGGAAGAATGAAAAGCCAGCACAACTAAGCACAATGCTAAATGCGACAATGGTTTGCCACAAATTCTATTTTTCTATTAAAACTTTATTTTTTTTTTCGAAAAGGCTATGAATGTGAATAAATAGGAGGACGTTGAGGAAGAGTACAGGGGAGGAGTTCGAGGAAAGTGCAGGATGATAGAAAATCATATAACTGTATTTTAATTAAAATAAGATCTTTAATAAAAATAAATTTTAGCAATAAAATGAAAACTTAAAACTTTTCATATACACTATTAGTCAATGAGCTACATTGCCTGTTGTGCTGTTTGTTGGCCTAGCTGCTGGGGTACCTGGAGCATAGTAGGCACTCCACTCAGTAGAGTCAGAACACAGTCTCTATTGGGGGTCATCAGTACATGTTTCTCCAGGTGGAAAACAGTGGAGTCTGGGATGATTGCTCTGGTTCCCAGTCTCCTGTGTACCCAGGCACCACTGGGGTACCACTCAGAATTGGGAACAGGGGTCCCATGCCACACTTTCTCTCAAGGCATCCACATACCAGACATAAAAGGGAAAGCAGAGTCTGGGATTAGGGCGAAACCCTATTTGGTTCCAAGTGAATGCCAAAAGGAGGGGCTAGGAGAGAGAAAGCCTTCTCAGAGAGATTTTGTAGCATTCTTGATGGTCGTTGATGGCAAATGTGAATGCATACATCTTACTCATGGTGAACCAAGGACTAAATACCTTTTGCAGGAACAAATGCCCAGGAAGGGAAGCTCATTGGCTCAATACTCTGGATCTATCTTGATACTTCATTAGCATGGAGAACTCCACATTTTAAATGCTGTATGACTGATTGCTTTGGTCTTTTCAATGAGATGTTGTGGTTATGTGTGTTCCAGAGCAAGTAGAGCTAGGCAGAGAGCTGGTCCCATGTATAACTTATTCAATTATGTGTTTCACAGGATTTGGGCTCACTCAGCCTTAACTCTTCTGTCTGGTGGCACAATTCACTTGCCCCACACTAACCTGAAATAGTAAAATTCAGATTTCATTTGATAAATTTTAATCTAACAAAGACTAAATCCTCAGCATGAGCCAGGTTACAAGATCAATAAAATTGGGCTACAACAGACCTGGGCGAGAGATCTTCAAAACTGATTGTACAAATTTGAGAAAATTATTTTACCTGTCTGAAATTACTGTCAATATTTCAGATGACTCTTAACGATAAATGGGTATAATTGTTCAAAAGATGATAGATTACCATCCCGTAAATCTATTGATATACTGATAAGTGGTTAAGAAGTATAGCATTGAACATAATAATTTGCAATACATGAATGGAACTTTAATGTTTATATTTAGTGGTGTCAAATGCTTTCATTAAAATATTAATCATCACCAATAATCCAAATAAGGACTACAATACCATAATTTTAGTGATATCAGAGAAAATATTCTCACATAACAGTTCTAATTGGTTTGAAAATATGTCACAACTGACTATGGAGCACAACTCACAAAGATTTGAAAAGTGTATTAATATACTTAGACAGAGAAAAATCAACTGTTCAGATTGTTAATTATTTTCTGCTGGTGTAGATACAATCAATTTTAGTGTATATTTCCAGGGATGTTTACACCTTAAAACTGAACTTACATCTGAGTAAAGAATTCTGATTGAAGTTTTAAGAACAGACGGGGGTGTATAACAACAGCGAAACAAGGTCTCCTTAGATAATTATTGAAATTAATGAAGCCAAAATAAAATTGTAAATGTAAGTGTTGATAGCCTGATACTCAAAAACATACCTTTTATTAAATGATAAGCAACCTAATATACAGTAGCCCATGTAAGGTTAAGCATAGAGAAAGTGACTAGGGGACATGGATTTCCCTGGGAGAAGGATAAAAACTAGAATAAGTTTATGCAGAGATGGAAGCAGATGTGGTGGTGAGAACCGGAGAATCAGGTAAGAAGATGGTTGAGAGGTGACATTGAGGTAGAGGATAAGAAGACAGGCAGCTAGAATTGAAGAACATCTGAGTAGCAGTATGGAAACCTAGTACAATGAAACTTCCTAAAATATATGAAGGCAATCCTATTGAAATCTCCAAATTATGAGGTAAATAGAACCTCTACAGGCCATCTGCTTTCACCAAACAATCTTTACAGTGGCTAAGCTGTGTTTGATGTAATTGAGTTGTTGCCTGAAAGGGTCAGAGGGAAATTCCCCAAGAACTCAGGATGTTGCCAAGGCTATAGGTTGCTCTCTAAAACTAAAATCAAGGCCATATTGCTAAAGAAAGTATCCATACAAATCATTGAACATACAGAAGTTGAGCTGGTACCTACATAGACCCCTCATCCCGTGTTCCAGTATCTATGACAAGGAAAGGTACCCTGAAGGCTACCAAAAGTGAAAAGTAAACACCAACTCAGCTGCAAAACCTTGGCTCCACAATCTGTTATGCCTGTAAAATGTAACAAGGCATCGGTGGCACAAACCTTGTAGGAGTAACCCACCAGTGTCTGATTTCACTTAAGGCCTATTCCATGAGATGGAACCCATACCTATGAGTCTCCTAGAACTGGAGTCTATATATTCCTGACTCCTAGGATAAAACTCAATACTTCTGGTTAAAAACATTAACAATAAAATGACTCCTAATGATATTCTGCCATCCTCATAGCTAGGTGCCTCATTAAGCTATCATCAGGTGCCTCATTAAGACATCATCAGAGAGAGCAGATGGGAATGGATACAGAGATACACATGAGAGAGAGAGAGAGAGAGAGAGAGAGAGAGAGAGAGAGAGAGAGAGAGATTTTGGAACACACCGCCCTAAACAAGATATCTCTGTCAAATCCCTCCTTTCAGAGCTCAAGGAACCCTACAGAAGAGAAGAAGTGGGGGAGATAGAGAGGGAAGGACACCAGTAGAACAAGGCCCTCTAAAACAACTGAACAAAGCTCATATAAACTCAGAGATACTGGTGCATTACAGGGCCTACATGCATCTGTACCGACCAGGATTTTGGTGTATATATATCTTTTAGATAGGTTTTTTTTGTTTGTTTTTTTGGAAATCCTAAGTGTGTGAACTAGTGAGACTCTGATTCTTGTGCCATCTCTTGGGATTCATGTATTTTTCTGTTGACTTGTCCTGTCCAACATTGATACGATGGCTTTCATTTTATCTTACTATATTTTATTTTGTTATGTTTGGTTATTTCACATATGTGTGTGTGTGTGTGTGTGTGTGTGTGTGTATGTGTATGTATGTATATGTATATTGCTAATGAGAGACTGAGAGAAAAGCAGATTTGGTTGGGAGAGGAAGTGGGAAGGAATTGATATAAGTAGGGGGGAGTGAAACTGTATTCAGATAATATTGTATCAGGAAAAAAATCTATGTTTAATAAAACAGAAAAAACATACCATTTCTTAAATAACATATTAGTCTCTTTCCTTTTCACACAATGTATGAAATATGTGCTGAATATGGAATGATTTTCAGAATAGTAGCACAAATCTCCATGTGTAAATTGACCTATATTTAAAGTTCCCTATAATTTAGCTTCAGAATACTCAAGTCAATGAAAGTTTTGTGGGAATGACAGTATATCCCTTAGTCTAAGCTTGGATTCATTGTATCAGAAGTTATGTGTGAAGGAAACACACCCATGACAGAGTTTACATTCCATTTATGAAATTGTGTTGGTTTCCCTTTAGACCTGGATTTTCCCTTAGTTAGAGGTATTCTAACAATAACACATGTTTTTGCTAGTTCAGCACATATTTACTAACATTGGTTCCAGGAAGTATTTTAATTCAATTAATAAAGGCCATATCAGCATTTTGAGAAAATAGAGACAACACCTAGTGCTGAAAGAGTCTTGACTAACACTATAAACTTCTTCTTTATACTATGTATACAATTTCCCAACAAATATCCTTCAGAATAGATGTTCTATAGAATGTGCTTTGAGGTCTGTCATTCTCATTGTATTGACATGTGCTTTAAAACAATGTCAAAAGTAGGGTTATTGCAGTTGAATCCCTGTTTGTGTTCATTGATGAATAGATTTCAGACTGTTTAATTGAACACATTAAATTAATATGCCATTGTGTGGCATATTAATTGCTTTTTCTTGTTTCTTTAAATAAATATCTGACAGAAGTAACTTGTGGCAGGAAGCCTTATTATGATTTTTGAACCTGTGGTACACTATGTCAGGGAAAGCATGCTGGCTAGTTTTATGTTATCTTGACATTTTGAAAAAGAGAATCTTAATTTAGATAATAGCTCAAATAGATTGGCATGTAGGTAGTTTATGGTGCATTTTCTTAAATGAGATGGGAGTAATTCTTTAGGAGGGCAGGGCTACCATTTGGCCCATGGTCCTAAGTGCTATAAGAAAGTAACTTGTGTGAAGTCTTTATCAGTAAGCTAGTAATCAGCATTTATCCATGTCCTCTGCATCAGTTCCTGCTCTGTCTGAGTTCCTGCCCTGCCTTCCATCAGTGACAGGCTCTGCTGTGAAAACCCTAAATAACTAAGACAGAGGGCATGATGGCAGAAATATGCATTATCATGTCACATTGCCTCCAGGGTTGGGAAACAAAGAGGATAGACACTCAAGCTACACTAACTTACCATTTATTCAGTCCAGAATCTCAATCTACTGGAATTGTGCTGCCCATATTTAAAAAGAGACTTTCCTTTCAGTTAATGCATTCTAGAAGCATGTCCATAAACACATCTAGGGGTGTGCTTCTACGGCGATTGTGAATCAAATAAAGTTGACAATGAAATTTAACCATCCATATTTGGAAATAACTATATATCATTTTGAGCAGTATTACCCCCCCCCCAAATGGCTACCTCCATACTGTAGATACAAGTGATGACTTATATTAGACACTAAGGTAATTTCTCAAGTATTGCATACCTCTGAAAAAATATGTATCATTTCATTCATTGTCTATTAATAAAATACCACTTAGATTTACTCTGCTGAAAGTTATAAAGGATTTACCTTTTGCTATTTCTTTGCTTTTATTTTACCTGTACATCATTGCATATTTTATATACTACCCAAAATTATTTCAGAGAAGATACATGCATAATATGAGTATGCAAGCAGACATATTTATATACTCATATAAAATAATATTATTATCTCCTTAATATACTAACAAATATAAAACTAGATTTTAGTCCTAAGAAAATAAATGAAATCCTAAAATAATCAGTTTTGACAGGATTAAAATTATTTAATTAGTTATAAATTCAACAACAAAAAAATTGCCTGATTTTGAGTCTGAAAATATTATGAAAACTTGCCTCTGCCTTAGGAGAGTAATTAAATGTAAAATTTTTTGAATTGCATGAATTTAAGGTATTAACACATTCTACATCCAACAATCAAACAAAAATTATGTCTGAGTAACACTGCTGGAAAGTGAATTTGGGAGATTTCTTCATTTTTGTGAGGGCTTGAGGTAGTATTGACTTTGATGAGGCTTTCATAATAATCTTGTTATATTTTATTAAGTAAAAGTTAAGTATGAGTCCTTTATAAGATGACACTCATTAAAATATATTTTAGTAATATATACCTTTTGTTTATATAATATATACTTGCAATGTATTACCTTATGGCACTGTTGTCCTTAAGAATAAATGCTCATCATACAGATTTATTTCAAAATTAGAAAACAGAGTTTTTGAAAGGAGGTACATCACCACTGTTCCTGCTAGAACTATACTACATCAGGTATTCAAATAAAATGGGTTAGGAAGCTTCCTCTGCTCTTTAGGACTTCGCACATTCCAATATAGTAATAGTCTTAATTATTATTAAGGCTCACTGAACCCTGGCCTCTGTGTATCCATTGGTCTATCTAGTGCCTAACACTCACTACTTCATACATTCATACATGTTTATACACACATATGAAACAGAGGCAACATAAGACAGTTTTAAGAAGGGAAACCTTTGAAAGAAAATCAATGTGATGAGATTGAAAATAAATAAGAAGTCTCTGTTTAGATTTATAAGTTTAAAAATAATAATTTGTTGCTCTTCTTAGGAAGAAGAGGAAGAGGACTATGATGGGGAGAATATGACACGATTTAATAACAGGGATAAATGTGAACAAAATAGGTTAATTACATTTATGAACGTGCAATGTGGAGTCTGTCATTAGTTCAATAAATACACATTAATAAAAAAAAAGAAAGAAAAAACACAATGAAAAAACCTTGAATTTAAATGGAATAAAAGAGAAAATATGATACTCCAGACCAATACAGTTTCAAATAGGGCTCATAAAACTTGAACAAATTGTGTAAATTCTATGAGATTAATGTTGAGTTATATACAAGTGGGAAAATACTAAAACAACCAAAGAACTGCAATAAATTATACAGGATATTTGGATGAATCTCAGTATATTTTACAAATTATACCATCATTAATAATAATTTTGCAAATTCAAGTATCCCATGAAATATTTAAAAGTTAGGAACAGAGTTAATATAGTATATAACACATGTGAAAATGGAAATTTCATTCTCATTAACCTGCTTACTATAAGTTTTTATATGTTTTCTTCTTTTGGAAGTTGAATGCCTACCTTATTTTAGAGGTTAAAATATACCAATTGGTAAGAAATCATTTACATGTCCAATAGTTTATGTTAAAAATAGTTTCTATCAGGCACAATTAAATAATAATGGCATTGGATAAATACTTGACATAAACATTTTCATATTCAAATATAATTATCTTCTTTTGTCATATGAAAATTATGTTCATTGTCATTACCAAATATAAGCAGAAGCAATTAATGAAAGTTGTTAATTTGTTGTTTTTTGTACAGAATAAATTCTTAAACATCTTGAGGTATTACACAAATAACTTTTAGAGAACTAGAAATATATATGGACATTATGCAAGAAAAATAATTAAACTCACAAATTTTTATGCATTTTAGTAGATTTGTTTTATATGCCAATACTCATAAAACTAAAGTACTTCTAAAATGTTAAACTCACTTTTTAGTTATTATACTCAATTTAGACCATGATTCTCAATTACTACTTGCATTAAAAGGGTACTTTGTATCTTTTAAAGATGATTAAAATGATGTAAAATTTACCACTTCAAATTAATGAAAAATATCTCTAAGCTAAGCACACTGTCAATCATCATTGGTCTACACAAAAAGAATACAAGGGATAATAACATGAATACACAGTAGATAAATTTGGTAACTTCAAAATACCTTTCTCTTCTTTTTCACTCTGTATGGAAAGCAAATATGCATTTGATACTACAAATGCAACAGTAAATTTTGGAACAGTGCAGAACTAATAATCTTGAGAAATGCAATATCAAACCTACACAATTGGCTTCTAAAATGTTTTATAATAAAATTGTTAATTAATTTTAGATAAGTATGTAAGCATATTCCAAGAGAGAAATATGACTCAGACTTTCATTTATCCTTGGAATAGATTTTAGAAAATAATATTAAATAAAATTACTCCTAGGCTCATTTCTAAATGAGAATTGTGTCTTCATATACATATCTTGAAAACAAAATTATGCTAAAAAGATGAATATATTATAAGATATTGACTGTTTTGTTAAAACTGTAACTCAAAAGCTAAGAGAATTAATAAAGGAAATGTCAATTCACACCTATTTCCTTATTCATAGCAACAAATCTGATGTTTATCATGACAATTTTCAGAAGTTTGACCAGTTGTTTTGTCTTGAAAAAAGAATGAAGAGCTAACCCTGTATCAGTGGACTGTATCATCTTATGCAGGATGTTTTAACTGTCTCTATGTTAAATTCACATTTATCCCTAATTTCTTATGTCAGGCTCATATCACACAATTTTGAATACTAAAAATGTGATATTCATGATAAAAGAAGGCTGTAAGGGTTATCATCTATATATTCATAGTTGAAGTGTTAACCAAAGGCAAATAAACTCCTAAAATCTAAAATCACTGAGAGTATTTGGTAGAAACATTTTATATTTTATAAAAATATTATCTAAAGATCTATGGTTGGGGACCTGAGCCTGTGCCACATGGCTCCATACCTAAATAGTGCCAGGAGAAAACTAGATTCCCAGGAGTGTGGACAAGCCTGTGAGCTGGGGCAGGACCAGCACCTCTGCTCAGAGGGACCCACCCAGATTCCTCAGGACATGAGGACCAAGGGGTGGCCTTTCGTTTTCTTTCTGTGGCTCAGGACCTGATACTGTGCCACAGGGATCAATACCCAAATAGTGCTAGGAGAGAGCAGGTCTCCCAGAAGTGCTGATATACCTTCAAACACAGGAGAGACTACCACTTCTGTTCAAATTCCTGGCTTAAGAGGGACAATCTCAGAGCCATCAGGACATAGAAATCAAGGAAATGCTGGGAAAGGATCATTTTGGTCTCTGCACCACAGAGCTGACCCTGTAAGACAGCTCTCCAAACCGAAATTCCTCTGAGAGAGAGCTAGTCTCCAAGGAGTACTGACACAGTGGCTTTTAGGAGGTACAAGCCCTAGTCAGAGAGAGCAAAACCAGCTAACACCAGAGATAACCAGATGGTGAAAGGCAAGGGCAAGAACATAAGGAACAGAAACCAAGGCTACTTGGCATAATCAGAATCCAATTCTCCCACCACAGCAAGCTCTGGACAACTCAACACATTAGAAAAGCAAGGCTCAGAATTAAAATCTCATCTCATGATGATGATAGAAGAATTTAAGAAGGGAATAAATAGCTCCCTTAAAGAAATACACAAGAATACAGGTAAACAGCTAGAAGCCCTTAAGGAGGAAAGACAAAAATCCCTTAAAAAATTACAGGAATACAAAATCGAATGGGGAAAGTAAATGAACAAAACCATCCAGGATCTAAAAATGGAAATAGAAACAATAAAGAAATCACAAAGGGAGACAACCCTGGAGACAGAAAACCTAAAAAAGAGATCAGGAGTCATAGATGCAAGCATCATCAACAGAATACAAGAGAATACAGGTGCAGAAAATACCACAGAAAACATTGACACAACAGTCAAAGAAAATGCAAAATGCAAACAGCTCCTAAACAAAAACATCCAAGAAATCCAGGAAACAATGAGAAGACCAAACCTAAGGATAATAGGTATAGAAGGGAGTGATGATTCCCAACTTAAAGAGCCAGTAAATATCTTCAACAAAATTATAGAAGAAAACTTCCCTAACCTAAAGAATGAGATGAACATAAACATTCAAGAAGCCTACAGAACTCCAAATAGACTGGGTCATAAAAGAAATTCCTTCTGTCACATAATAGTCAAAACACCAAATACACAAAACAAGGAAAGAATATTAAAAGCAGTAGGGGAAAAAGGTCAGGTAACATGTAAAGGCCGACCTATCAGAATCACACCAGACTTCTTATTAGAGATTATGAAAGCTAGAAGATCCTAGGCAGATATCATACAGACCCTAAGAGAACACAATTGACAGACCAGGCTGCAAAACCCAGCAATACTCTCAATTTAGATAGATGGAGAAACCAAGATATTCCATGAAAAAAACAAATTTACACAATATCTTTCCACAAACCCAGCCCTACAAAAAATAATCAATGAAAAACACAAACACAAGGAGGGAAACTACATCCTAGAAAAAGCAAGAATGTAATCTTTTTTCAACAAACACAAAAGAAGAGAGCCAAATATAAAAAAATAGCATAAAAAATAACTGAAGCAAGAGGCACTATTCCTTAATATCTCTTAACATCAATGGACTCAATTCCCCAATAAAAAGAGATAGACTAACAGACTGGATACATAAACAGCATGCAACATTTTGCTGCATACAGGAAACCCTCCTCAGTGACAAAGACAAACACTATCTTAGAGTAAACGTCTGGAAAATGATTTTCCAAGCAAATGATCCCAAGAAACAAGCTGAAGTAGCCATTCTATTATTGGATAAAATCGACTTTCAACCAAAAGTCATCAAAAAAAGATAAGGAAGGACCCTCCATAATCATCAAAGTAAAAATCTAACATGAAAAAGTCTCAATTCTGAATATCTATGCTCCAAGTGCAAGGGCACCCACATTCATAAAATAAACTTTATTAAAGCTTAAAGCACACATTGTACCCCACACAATAATAGTAGGAGACTTCAACACCCCACTCTCATCAATGGACAAATCTTTGAAACACAAACTAAACAGAGACACAGTAAAACTAAGAGAAGTTATGGACTAAATGGATTTTACAGATATCTATAAAACAATTCATCATAAATCAAAAGAGTATACCTTCTTCTCAGCACCTCATTTTTTTCTTCTCCAAAACTGATCTATATAATAAGTCACTAAAAACCTGAACAGATATAAGAAGATTGAAATAATTCCATGCCTCCTATCAGATCACTATATATTAAGGATGGTCTTCAATAGCAACAAAAACAACAGTAAGCTCACATACATATGGAAGCAGAAAAATGCTATACTCAATGATAACTTGGTCAAGGAAGAAATAAAGAAAGAGTTTCTAGAATTTAATGAAAATGAAAGTACAACTTATGCAAGCCTGTTGGACACAATGAAAGCAGTGTTAAGAGGAAAACTCATAGCTCTGAATGCCTCCAAAAAGAAACTGGAAAGAGCATATACTAGCAGCTTAATAGCACACCAGAAAGCTCTAGAACAAAAAGAAGGTAATTCATCCAAGAGGAGTAGAAGTCAGGAAATATTCATATTAAGGGCTGAAATAAACCAAGAAGAAACTAAAAGAACTATACTAAGATTCAACCAAACCAGGAGTTGATTCTTTGAGAAAATCAACAAGATAAATAAACCCTTAGCCAGACTAACCAGAGGGCACAGAGACAGTATGCAAATTAACAAAATTAGAAATGAAAAGAGAGATATAACAACAGATTCTGAGGAAATTCAAAAAATCACCAGATCATACTACAAAAGCCTATACTCAACAAAATTTGAAAATCTGGATGAAATGGACAAGTTTCTAGACAGATACCAAATTCCAAAGTTAAGTCAGGATCAGATAAACCGTCTAAATAATCCCATAACCCCTAAAGAAATGAAAACAGTCATTAAAAGTCTCCCAACCAAAAAAAGCCCAGGGCCAAATGGGTTGAGTGCAAAATTTTATCAGACCTTCAACAAAGACCTACTACCAATACTCTTCAATCTATTCTACAAAATAGAAACAGAAGGAACACTACCCAATTCATTCTATGAGGCCACAGTTGCACTGATACCAAAACCTCACAAAGACCCAACAATAAAAGAAAACTTCAGGTCAATTTCCGTTATGAATATCGTTGTAAAAATACTCAATAAAATTCTCGCAAATCGAATCAAAGGCTACATCAAAACGATCATTCACCATGACCAAGTAGGCTTCATCCCAGGGATGCAGGGATGGTTCAATACCCAGAAATCCATCAATGTGATCCACTATATAAACAAACTCAAAGAAAAAAACCACATGATCATTTCATTAGATGCTGAAAAAGCATTTGACAAAATTCAACATCTCTTCATGATAAAAGTCTTGGAAAGATCAGGAATTCAAGGCCCCTACCTAAACACAGTACAAGCAGTATACAGCAAACCAGTGGCCAACATTAAACTAAATGGAGATAAACTTGAAGCAATCTCACTAAAATTCAGGACTAGAGAAGGCTGCCCTCTCTCTCCCTACCTATTCAATATAGTACTTGAAGTTCTAGCTAGAACAATTAGACAACAAAAGGAGGTCAAAGGGATACAAATTGGATAGGAAGAAATCAAACTATCACTATTTGCAGATGATATGATAGTATACTAAAGTGACTCGAAACACTATGCTATAGTACTCCTTACATCTGATAAACAACTTCACCAAGTGGCCAGATATAAAATTAATTCAATCAAATGAGTAGCCTTCCTATACTCAAAGAATTAAAGAGGCTGAGGAAGAAATTAGGGAAATGACACCCTTCACAATTGTCACAAACAATATAAAGTATCTTGGTGTGACTCTAACCAAACAAGTGAATGATGTGTATGACAAGAATTTCAAGTCTCTGAAGAAAGAAATTGAAGAAGATCTCAGAAGATGGAAAGATCACTCATGCTCATGGATTGGCAGGATTAATATAGTAAAAATGGCCATCTTGCTGAAAGCAATCTACAGGTTCAATGCAATCCCCATCAAAATTCCAACTCACTTCTTCATAGACTTAGAGCAATTCTCAAATTCATTTGGAATAACAAAAAACCCAGGATAGCAAAAACTATTATCAACAATAAAAGACCTTCTAGGGGAATCAGCAACCCTGACATCAAGCTGTACTACAGAGCAATTGTGATAAAAACTGCATGGTATTGGTACAGTGACAGGCAGGTAGATCAATGGAATAGAAGTAAAGACCCTGAAATGAACCCATACTCCTATGGTCACTTGTTCTTTGACAAAGGAGCTAAAACTATCTAGTGGAAAAAGACAGCATTTTCAACATTTGGTGGTGGTTCAACTGGAGGTCAATATGTAGAAGAATGCAAATTGATCCATTCATATTTCCCTGTACAAAGATCAAGTCCAAGTGGTTCATGGACCTCCACATTAAATTGGATACACTGAATCTAATAGAAGAGAAAGTGAGGAAAAGTCCCGAATACATGGGCACAGGTGAAAAGTTCCTGAAGAGAACACCAATAGCTTATGGTCTAAGATCAAGATTCAACAAATGGGACCTCATAAAATTGAAAAACTTCTGTAAGGCAAAGGACACTCTCAACAGGACAAAAAGGCAACCAACAGATTATGAAAAAATCTTTACCAATCCTCCATCTGATACAGGGCCAATATGCAATATATATAAAGAACTCAAGAAGTTAGACTAAAGAGAATAAAATAACACTATTATAAAATGGGGAACAGAGCTAAACAGAGAATTCTCACCTTAGGAAACTTGAAGAGCTGAGAAGCACCTAAAGAAATGTCCAGGATCCTTAGTCATCATGGCAATGCAAATCAAAACAACCCTGAGATTCTACTTCACACCAGTCAGAATGGCTAAGATCAAAAACTCAGGTGTCAGCAGATGCTGGCGAGGATGGGGAGAAAGAGGAACAGTCCTCCATTTTGGTGGGATTTCAAGATGGTACAAGCACTCTGGAAATCAGTTTAGTGGATCCTCAGAAAATTGGACATAATACTACCTGAGGACCCAGCTATACCACTCCCAGGCATATACCCAGAAGATATTCCAACACATAATAAGGACACATGCTCCACTCTGTCCATAGCAGCCATATTTATAATTGCCTGAAGCTAGAAACAACTCAGATGTCCCTCAACAGAGGAATGGATACAGAAAATGTAGTACATTTACACAATGGAATACTAAACCACTATTAAAAACAATGACTTCATCAAATTGGCAGGCAAATGGATGGAACTTGAAAATACCATCTTGAGTGACGTAACTCAGTCACAAAAGAACAAACAAGGTATGTATGTACTCACTAATAAGTGGATTAGACAAAAAGTTTGGAATACCCAGGATTCAATTCATAGACCACATGAAGCCTAAAAAGAAGGAATACCAAAATGTGGATGCTTCAGTGTTCTTAGAAGAGTTAACAAAATACTCAGAGGAGGAAATATTGATAGAAAATGTTGAGTAGAGTCTCAAGGAAAGGCCATGCAGAGACTGCCCCACCTGGGGACGCATCCCATATACAGCTATCAAACTCGCATGTTATTGTGGATGCTGGGAAGTACTTTCTGATGGAAGCGTGATAAGCTGTCTCCTGAGAGGCTCTGCCAGAGCCTGACAAATACAGAGGCTGATGTTCGTAGTCAACCAATGGACTGAGTGTGAGGTCCCAGATGGAGGAGTTGGAGAAGGGACTGAAGGAGCTGAGGGAGTTGGCAGTCCCATGGAGGGAGCAACAGGGTCAACTGGCCTGATCCCTCGATGCTCCTGGAGACTGGACCACTAATCAAAGAGTACACATGGAGGGACCCATGGTTCTGGCCACATATGTGGCAAAGGAGGGCCTTGTTGGATATCAGTGGGAGGAGAAGCCCTTGGGCCTGAGTGTATTTGATGTCCCAGTGTGGCAGAATGCTAGGGAGGGAAAACAGGCATGGGTGCGTGGGTGGGTGGGGGAGCCCTCCCATAGAGGCAGGGGGGGAATGGGATAGGTGGTTTCCAAAGAGGAAAATATTTGGAATGTAAATAATGTAATAAAAAAAGAATATGAATTCTAAAAAAAAAAGTTATCTAAAATAATTTAAAAGTCTTTTTGAATTTAGAATAAAGGAACATATTCATGAATCTCTGAAGCAAACAATTGAAATGAAATAACAGGTAATAAAATGGGTGCAATTATATATATAAAATACTCATACAAAACTCCAAAATACTGAAATATAATAAAAATTCCTATGTCACTTTAAATAAATACACAATAGAGAGGGAAAATTAACATGTTAGCACTGTAGGTATTCTTAAATATTTCATTAAGAAAATATTGAAAAATCATCCAAATGGGTATGAAATTAATTAAGAAATATGTAGATTAAAATGGACATAAATGATATAAAACAGGGATTTAGAAATTGAGAGATATCTTAGTCATGGTTTCTATTCACAAAACAACATGACCAAGAAGCAAGTTGGGGAGGAAAGGGTTTATTGAGCTTACACTTCATCACCAAAGGAAGTCAGGACTGGAACTCAAGCAGGTCAGGAAGCAAGAGCTGATGCAGAGGCCATGGAGGGATGTTAACTTACTGACTTGCTTCTCCTGGTTTGCTCAGCCTGCTTTCTTATAGAACCCAAGACCACCAGCCCAGGGATGGTACCACCCACAATGGGCATTCCCACCTTGTTCACTAATTGAGAAAATGCCTTACAGCTGGATCTCATGGAGGCATTTCCTCAACTGAAGCTCCTTTCTATGTAATAACTGTAGCTAGTGTCAAGTTGAAAAACAAAACCAGCCAGTAAGAGTGTAGATCTATTGAACAACCCAAACAAAGTTATGAATCAAAAAGAGCATTTCTCAGATAAAATGAACACAATGTACTTTATCAAAATTTTAAGACAGTTAAATTGCATTTAATGTCACAGATAATTTAGAGTTTTAAATAGTTATTTATGTATCCATTTACATTCACAAAGCATCATAAAATACAAGCACCTAGGTTCAGGCCTTTAGTTCCAGCAGTTGGGAATCAGAGGCAGAGGCAGAGGCAGAGGCAGAGGCAGAGGCAGAGGCAGATGGTTCTATGAGTTCCAGAGAAACCTGCTCTATACAGGGACAAGACAAGAAAGAGCCACAAAGTAAGATCCTGTCTCAAACAAACAAACAAACCACCCCCAAACCAAAAAAAACAAAAAAACCAAAAATCAAAAAAACAAAAGAAAACAAAACAACAACAAAACAAGAACCAAAAAGCAAACAAACATCAAGCACCTAGCAGAAAAATTAAGTGAAACTAGATGAAGTAAATCAATTAGGACCACCCTTCACTACTTTTCAGGACACAATTTTACTATAGATTCACTAATCTTTATCAGTAACCCCTGATAAATTATGTCGCTGCAATTACTGCTTTTAGTTTTCAAATTGACAACTAAGGAATGAACTGAAACCCCAAAATGGAGTTACATATATGTGAGGGATTTTACTTAATATGTGTCTTAGTCAGGGTTTCTATTCCTGCACAAACATCATGACCAAGAAGCAAGCTGGGGAGGAAAGGGTTTATTCAGCTTATATTTCCACACTACTGTTCAACACTAAAGGAAGTGAGGACTGGAACTCAAGCAGGTCAGGAAGCAGGAGCTGATGCAAAGGCCATGAAGGGATGCAACTTACTGGCTTGCTTTTCCTGACTTTCTAAGCTTGCTCCCTTATAGAACCCAGGACTACCAGTACAGGGATGGCACCACCCACTAGGGGCCCTCCTCCCCCCTTGATCACTAATTGAGAAAATGCATTACTGCTAGATCTCATGGAGGCATTTTCTCAACTGAAGCTCCTTTCTCTGTGATAACTCCAGCTTGTGTCAAGTTGACACACAAAACCAGCCAGTACAATATGCATGGGAATTTCTTATTCTAATCCACATCTTTGAAGTGGGAAACATACCTTTAGTTCAGATCTTTTGATGTGGGATGATTCCCCCCACCCCACCCCCTATTCTGGACCTCTCCTTCTCCTGGAAGCTTATATAAGGATATGAAAGAATGAAGCATTTGCTCTTTGCTGCTTGCTCTAGCCTCCCTAGAATGTCCATTCCTTCATTGGAATTAGAGCCTATTTCTTCAGGATTCTAGAATATACTGAAAACTAGCTGATACATTCATCTTTGTGAACTGCACAACTACTGGATTTGTGGTCTTTCTGTTCACAAGCTGTCATTGTTGGATTAGCTGAACCATAGTCTTTGAGTAATTCTAATAAATTCACTTTCTATTTACACAGAGAAATTCATTCTATAAATTCTGTTACTCTAGAGAATCATGAATAATACAAAAGCCTTCACCCAAATCACAGAAATAAAACTATAAAATTTTTAAAGTAGAAAACCTATGTAGTAGGCAAGTTGAGTTGAACCCATTACAATGTTTAGAATATATGCATTTGGATGGATAACAAGAAATAAAGTAATTGATTCTCTAATAGCAAACAGAAGGGGAAAATTCTCTCTCTCTTTCTCTCTCTCTCTCTCTCATTCTCTCTCTCTCTCTCTCTGATATATGCAAATAAAACAAAAGATCTTAACTTGTTACTGCTTTGAAAAGAATTTTTGTTCTATGAAAGTGTAGTTAGGGGTCTATAATATTAGTCAATTTATTGATTACTCATAGCACCAGTTCAAGACACTGACCAAAGTCACATATTGTCAAGTGTAACTTATCAGGTTTGATTTTGGCTCCAGTGCTACTTGAACAAAGTTAAATAAAATGATACACATGCAGAAGTCATTTCTCAATATTACAACTCCACTTTCCATTTAACCCATTACAAGTGTAGTTCCTCCATATTTTCATTGTATAATGAAAGAAACTGAGACTGAGTAAATTACAAAGTATGTACTTATCCCTTTGGGAATATGTGAACCCAATGCGTGTAACTCTGTCTGATTTGACAGCATATTACATCAGTGAGAAAAAATTTCAAAACTTAGTTCTTAAATTTCAAAACATTGATTTTAGTAGTAACTAGATACCCATGTGTATGTTATCATCCTTTCATTCTATTAAATAATACCATATATATTCCTAAAGTTACTGCAGATAATAAATTTTATTCAATACTAATTGAACATAACTTAAAGTTCACAACTTAAGATTCTGAAAGCCATCATGATGCTAATGTATATTGCACAATATTATATATATAAACTTCTTAGTGACAGTAAAGAGGTTTTTGCTTTCTGTGTTTTTGGTTTTGTTGTCATTTAGCTTTCTAGACAGGGTTACACTGTGTAGCTTTGGCTGTCCCAGAGATCACTTGTTAGACCTGGCTGGCCTGAAACTCAGAGATCTGTTTGTCCCTGCCTCCTGAGTGCTGAAATAAAAGGCATGTACCACCACTGCCTAAGAGTTTTTAGCAATATAAATTTTTCAGTCATTTTATTGTAATATTGTAAATGAATATACATATATAAATTATTATCTTGAAAATCAAAGGGTTCCTATACAGATTTCAATAAAATATTAAATTATTTTTATAAGATATATTTTAAATGAAGTAGTAGAACTCTGGGAATTTTTTTCTTCCATCCTATTACTTTTCTTTCCTTTCTTTCTTTTTTTTTTCTATAAAGGACAACATTTAATTAGAGCTGGCTTACAGGTTCAGAGGTTCAGTCCAGTATCATCAAGGTGTGAACATGGCAGCATCGAGGAAGGCATGGTACATGAGGAGCTGAGAGTTCTGTATCTTCATCTGAAGACTGCTAGCAGAATACTGACTAACAAGCAGCTAGGATGAGGGTCTTAAAGCCACACCCACAATGACAACTCCTTGAACAAGGCTACGTTTCTGCGTACTGCCACTGCCTGGGCCAAGCATATACAAATCATCACATTCCACTCCCCCTAACCATAGGCTTGTTCAAACATATGAGTCTATGAGAGCCATATCTAGCCATAGCATAATAAAAAGTACATTTAGTCCAACATCCAACATCCCCACAGTCTATAGCAGTATCAACAATGATAAAAGTCCAAAGTTCAAAGTCCCTTCTGAGATTCATCCAATCACTTAACTGCAATCCCAGAATCAGGACAGGAAACTCCCAACTCTGCATCTCCATGTCTGATGTCAAAGCAGTTGTCAGATCTCTAACTCCTTTTTCATCTTTGTTGACTACAACAAACTTCTTTTCCTGGGCTGCTTCTACTCCCTGGTAGCAGCATAACTCAGGAGATATCCTATGGCTCTGACATCTCAAAAACCTTGGGGTCTTCAGGGCAGCTTCAATGTTGCAGCTTCTTGTGCTGTGTCTTGTATGTCTGTGATCCATACATGAACTCCTAGGCTTCTCCAAAGGACTGGCATCACTTCTCCAGCTAGGCCCTCTGTAGCACTCTAAGCTCAGTTTGATCCACTCCACTGCTGCTGCTGTTCTTGGTGATCATCCCATGATACTGGCATCTCCACTATGCTGAGGTCTTCTGCTGCAATTAGGCTTCACAAATAGCCTCTCATAGGTTCTCGTCATGATGCCAAGCCTCAAATCCTCTGCATGACCCCTTCAGTCCTGTGCCATCAACTACAACTGAGGCTGCAACTTCACTAATGGCCTTCTGTGTCCTCTCAACAGTGCCTCAGCTGCTCTTCAGGATACCTTCATGCCTTCAAAACCAGTACCACCTGGGTGACTCTTACACATTACCAAGTACAGCTGCAGCATGAGAGCATGAGGTACAACCTTGGCTATCTCTGAAACACAGCTTCTTTGTGCTCTCAGAAAACACTTCTCAGGAGGTTTCACTTCAGTGATGCTGGTCTCTTTGGGTTTTATTTTATTTTATTTTATTTTTGTGGTAGTTGTTGTTTGGTTGGTTATTTCATTTTGTTTTTGTGCTTTTGATATTTTATTTACATTTCAGATGTTATCCCCTTTCCTGGTTTCCCTTCTGGACACCCCTTATCCCATTTATCTTCCTCCTGCTTCTATAAGGGTGCTCCCCCATCCACCTACCAACCCACTCCCACCTCACTGCCCTGGCATTTCCCTAAACTTATGCTTCAGTCCTTCTTAGAGGGGGGAACAAAATACTCATGGGATGTAGAGGGTGGGAGGGACTTGGGAGGAAGAGAGGAGGGGGAGGGGGAGAAGGTGGCAGGACCAGGTTTGGGAAGGGACAGGGTCAGGAATTTGAACAGAGGTGTATAGCAATGGGGGATGGGGAACTGGGGATAGCAACCAGCAAATCCCAGATGCCAGGAAAGCTAGAGGCTTCCTGGACCCAACAGAGATGAGATTAACTGAAATGCCCAACAAAGGGGAGGGAGAACCTGTAGAGACCTTATCCAGAGGTTAGGCAAGGCCACCCACTCATCTCCAAATTTTTAACCCAGAATTGCTCCTTTCTAAAGGAAATATGGAGATAAAGTGAGGAGCAGACACTGAAGGAAAGGCCATCCAGAGACTGCTCCACCTGGGGATCCATCCCATATACAGACACCAATACCAGACACTATTGCAGATGCCAGAAAGTGCATGCTAACTGGAGCCTGATATAGCTGTCTCCTGAGAGACTCTGCCAAAGCCTGACAAACACAGATGTGGATGTTCACATCCAACCATTGGACTGAGCACTGGGACCCCAATGGAGGAATTAGAGAAAGGACTGAAGGAGCTGGCAACCCCACAGGAGGAACAACAATATCAACCAACCAGACACCCCAGAGCTCCCAGGGACTAAGCCATCCTATTACTTTTTATTTTTTTACATTGATAGCTATAGGACTGCAGAAGAGGGATTGTGGGGTTCTGGAAATTAAGCTCTCCTCTTGGCCGTTCTTAGAAACTTGCTATTAACTCAGAAAAAGTTCACATAAATTGTTTCCTTTTCAATGTTGAGACATTTTCCTAAAGGAAAACTAGTGTGCATTTGTAAATTATTATCTTTAGGAGATATTGTATTCATGAGCTTGGTGTTAGAATTTCTCAGTCTTCTGAGAACAGATGTATTGACCTGTAAATGAAAGGTGAGGAATGATGTTCACTTTAGTCAATTTTTTAACTAAATCAAATAGGAATAGAAAATGTATTTAAAATACAGTTTTAATTGGCTCAGAATTAACCATTGTCTAAGCTGAAGAAATTATTCAGTTGAAAAGAATGATTTCTCTGAAACTAAGAGGAATTGAATTCAAACTCCATCATCCACTTAAAAAGTTGGACATGGTCATGTGGGTCTGTAACCTCAGTGTTGCATAGTGTGGAGACAGGCAGATCCTGGAAGATCATTAGTAAGATCTGGTAAGATAGCCCACAGGAAATGGGTTCAAATAGTCTTCAGGTTCAATGAGAAACAGTTTCTCAAAAGATAAGTTTAAGAGCATTAGAGGAAGATACCTGTGATTCTCCTTTGACCTCTGCATGCATGCAATATGTGCAGAGGTGGATTATACATATATGTCTGCTAACAGTACACACACACACCCACACACATGAGAGAGTGAGAGAGACAGAGACAGAGGAGATAGAGAGAGAACTGGCCAAGTTTCATTTTTTCTTTTCCAAGTCATAATTTGCAGTACAATACTTTGAGAAGATGTCAAATAATGCAAAAGAAAATTACATAGAAATATTACCCAGAAAGATCAAACTATTAGGAAAACAACTTCTAATGTTAGTAACCATAATTAACTTTTACCTGAATGGTACTATGAATTAGAAATTGTTGTTTACAACTTCATGTGCTTTATCTTATGTATGATTTCTAAAGCATGAAGTAAAATGCACTAGTTAAAATGCACTATCAATTTATTAACTGCCAACTTTGCTGGCTCATGAGGTCCCTAGACAAAGTGGGGACAAAATTCTGTATATGTCATTGAGAGTGATTCTTGGAGAACATCAGCATTTAAATCAGTAGGCTAAGTTAAATAGTGATGGATCCCTAATGAATATATATTCATGTTATTGTGTGTGCACGTGTGCAATGGCAGTACAACATAAAAAGTTGAACTCTTGACTTGAATCTTTTAGATGGAACTCTGCCTTTCTTCCTGACTTGGCAAATTGCCTTCTTATGTGACTTTACTACTTGGACTGAGAAATCTTATTTTTTTTTTTTAATCTCTTTTTACATTCCAGTCATTATCCCCCTCCAGGTCCATCCTCTTGATGTTCCTCATCCCATACCTCCTCACCAATCTCCAAGAGGATGTCCTCATCCACCCCTTTCCCCATCCCACCAGACCTCCCTACTCCCTGGGGCTTCATGTCTCTGGAGGGTTAGATGATTCTTCTCTCAGTGAGGCCAGACCAGGCAGTCCTCTGCTATATATGTGTCAGGGGCCTTATATTATCTGGTGTATGTTTCCTGGTTGGTGGCTCAGTGTCTGAGGGATCTCAGAGGTCCAGGTTAGTTGAGCCTGCTGGACTTCCTATGGGGTCACCCTCCACCTCAGCTTCTTCCAGTTTTTCCCTAATTCGACCATAAGTGTCCCCAGGTTCTGTCCATTGGTTGGGTGTTAAGTATCTGCATCTGAGTCTTTCAGCTGCTTGTTGGGCCTCTCAGAGGACAGCCATATTAGGCACCTGTCTGTAAGCACACCATAGCATCAGTAATAGTGTCAGGCCTTGGAGCCTCCCCTTGGGATGGATCCCAATTTGGGCCTGTCCCTAGACCTCCTTTTACTCAGTCTCTTCTCCCTTTTTGTCCCTAAAGTTTTGTTAGACAGGAGCAATTCTCTGTCAGAGTTTTTGAGACTCTCAGGATCCAACGTGAAGGGGCTTAGATAAAATGCCCTACAGTGGGGAGTGGGGGGAGGGTTGTAAAACCCATCTACAGTAGAAGACAGGGCATAAAGTACAGGACTGAGGAATCTTAAATGAACCTGCTCTGAGAATGAAGCCTTTGGAATGGCTTTATCTCAGCTCCCAGGTGTAAATTTTAAACTACTCAACCTTGATAATCATGTAAACAATTGTTTAAAATAAATCTCTCCATATCCCTGTTCTATGCAATAAAGCAACCCTATAATCATCCAAGAGTTTTCCAATATGTGTCTCCTATTTTTTGAAGACTATGGCGACCACAGTTAATTGTAGCTGAAACTTTAACTTGATTAAATAGTCTTTTCATGGTAAGTATATATTCACCAAAATAGTTTCACTTAAAAGATTTTCTACTTTAACTGTCTCACAGTCAGCTTCAGGCTTTGTTTCTAGTACTGGTACCTGTACACATTAAGTATTTTTCCCAAATGTTCTAGCATATTTTTATCAATAACTTTTCCCACAGATGCTGGTTTTACTTCTCTTTCTAGTGGCATTTTTCTCTATAAATATTCATTATCCATAGGTATAAGATCTATGCATGACCTCAGTCTATGTTTTAAGGTTGCAGTAATGGTTTCAGGGATATACTTTGCATTTACCATACATATCTTGGTCATATATTTGTATTAGCCATCATGTTCCTGGTAACATGTGGTGTCATGCCTTTTTTTCAATAGGGAGCTACTTATCAGAAGCAAAATGCCAGATCTCAATCTGAGTCAGAGGCCTGATCCATCACAAACCAATACCAATTCCTCAAATACTGTGCCTGGATAGTTGATCAAGTGGGTAAAATGTTATCTTCACAAGCATGAGAACCTGAGTTTGGATTCCCATAACCTATGTAAAAGCCAAACAGCACATTGCACATGTTTCTAAATGCTGATGGGGATTGCTTAGATATAATAATGTCTCAGAGGCTCTCTGGAAAGTCAGTCTACTAGAAATGTGAACTAAAGGTTCAGTGAGAGACAATGCCTTAGAGAATAAGATGGAGGTCAAATACACACAAAGTTGACATATGACTGCCATACATACACACATGGGCAAGTGTATCTGTACACACATGGATATAAAAGTATGCACAATGACACAAAGATACTATGGATCTGTGGAGTATGTGACAAAATATTATGTGACATATTTGGATTATTATGAAGAGTTATTTTTAGTAAAATTTATTTCCAGAGTTATTGTGAGATCTTAGAACTATGTCAAATCTTTCTACCTTCAAAATTGATGCTTTTAACTATATTCTCATTAATCTACCTGTACATAACCACATGTGACCTCCTAAAGTATAGGTTTTTGAGACTGTAGGAGACAGATAATTATGAAAGATTCAGGGAATCACTTGTATATAATATAGAGAAAAACTGAAATATACTGATAAGTGGTGATATATCTTCTTTTTAAGGGGAAATCATGAGAACTGGTAGATAATATAGAAATCTATACCACTCTTTCAACTTTTTAAAGTAGGCCAGAAATTCAAATATTATTGAAATGTACACAAGGAACAGAGTGTAATTATGATTTTATCTATGATCCCAATGAAATCACTGACTAAATATTACTAAAAATTTATATATTTATAAATGCATATATATATATATATGCACATAGATACAAAGAGCATATATACACTATTATTCCTTTATCCATTGTCTGACAGTTATTGTATTATCTATCCAATACAAATCATTTTATAGACAGCAATGGTAAGGAAATGTTGGTATGCATAAAGATTTTCAATGTCTTAAATCCTTTGATTTCTTAGTCTTCTTTTATAAATATTTTTATCATATACATAATCACACACAGTTCTTTACTTCAAAAAGATCATTTCCTTCAAGTATGTCATGCACTTTCACCATGTTCACCTTCTCATGTTCTCTCCTTACTCTCTCATACCCATTCTATTGGTCAATTTCTTTCTCCAAGTCTCTCTTCTACTTTCAAGTCATATACTAGTTTACACAGGTTTGACTTATTATGGGAAATATAGTCATCAATGGTTACATGCATTTTTCTGGAAAAATTCATATTTTATTTCTTTTTTTGTTTTTTTTACAGATGAATTAAGCTCCATTTTGGCTGTGGCATTTTTTTATTCATTCAGATGTTGATGGGCAAAATTTTATTGTAATATAATTTGTTCTTGTGAATAATGCAAATTATATAAAGTAAATATGGACATGCAAGTAACTCTGTGGTACACTGACCTATATATTTTAAAGTCTAGACCAATAATAGGTATGACTGGGTCAATATGGAAGTAGTTTTGTTCTTTAAGTTGGTTTTGCTTTTGAAAGTAAATGGAGCACTTTTTGAAAGTGCTCCGTTCTTACAGGAATAGTGGCTGGATTAATTTTCATTACCAATAGCAATGTGTAAGGGCATCTTTTCTACATCTTCCGCTGCATTATAAATTTGTCTTCCTGATGGCAGTTATTGTAAATATGGTAAGAGAACAGCTAAATACAGCTATAACTGGCAATTTTTCAGTGGATAATGATCTTAAACATTTTTCTCTTATGTTTATATCATTTTGGTAGTATTCCATTAGTGCCTCCACAGACACACGTTATATTTGTAAGGGCAGTATGTTCATATTCATTTCCTAATTTATTGAAATGTTTTTCGAAACATTCTGTTCAGTACTATGAACATGTACAACATATTATTGGCATGGAAATACAATGTTATACATGTTAAAATGAATAAAATCAATAATAAATAAATGGAGGTATGTATGGAAGTAAAAGAATGTACATTAAATAATTTGTTCTTGAAGAATTTCCACTAATTTGATCATTTGTTATGACACTAAAGCTATAAATAAGGGAGATGGACATGTTTCTGTTAATAATCCTCAAGATCATGTTATTAGATGGCATTAACTCTACAAAAGTAATGTCTCTAAGGATGATATCTATGATCTAATAAAATGACTTAAGAACTAATTTTCACCCTATATTTAGTGGTTTCTAGAACACATCTCCTCACAATATTATTTTTGAATCAACAATGCATAGAAAATGCATAGAAAAATGCATAGAAAAAGACACAGGTGGATGATGAGATATGTGTTAAAATTTCCTGAAAAATCAGTTCAATTATAATGCAAATGTGATTATTTCTATAAAATTCTATATACAATTCATACCTTATACAAAATTATTTACAAATAGGTCTAGTAATGAATAATGGCTATGGAAGTGATATATTCAAAAAATATTTGCAAGTAAAACTAAATATCTCCAGAAGTAAAGACTTTTATATAAGATATAAGAAGGGTCAACATTCCAACCAGCATTCATCCTAAAATTACATTTTATGATCTCCATATCATTGTCAGAGTTTCTTAAAAAGAGGGTCAAAACAAATGTATTCTCTGGCTTCTATGTGGGTGCTGATTCATTCATTCATTCATTCATTCATTCTCGCCTTTTTTGAGACAAAATCTCTCTACATAGTCCTGGCTGTCCTGTCAGGGAACTCACTATGAAGATCAGGCTGACCTTGAGCTCACAGACATTCATGTCCCTCTGCTGTGGTTAAAGGAATGCACCACCAAGCCCAGTTATGAGTGCTTTTTAAACAAATGGCTTCTTAACTTCTCTTTTCATTCTAAGCCAATGTCCAGGAATTTTTATTTAATGAGTAAATGTGGTGATTATTTCATGAACTCTAAAATTACATAGCCATTGATTTAAGGAACTAATTTTCTTTCATTTTCAGTCACAAAGGGCAGTCAAATTCAGTTGCAATTTCAGAAAATACAGGGAAGGATCCTATGTTATAATTTAAAGCAATAATTATGAGAAGCCTAATTTCTGTCTTAAAGAAGTACTTGCAGTAGAGACAACAGAAAGACAAGTAGCTGTAATATTTGAAATACTATGATTTTGAGGCAAAATATGATGCTACAGCATCTCTGAGAAAACCAACACATGTTATTTACTCCCTTAATAGATTAAAAAAGTGGCAAAATCTTCTAAAATCTTTCTTCTCACTGTCATAAGCGATATATTTTTCTTAGTTCATTCTAATCTTTAATAGCCCATGCCATCAAGTTAATTATATGACTTGTATCAATTATAAATTTGAGTAAAGTCATGTGGCACACATATTAAATATGAGGAAAAATTTATGGGAAATTTTATTTTTAAAATCAGATTTGTGTGTGTGAATGTGCATATATGCTCATTAATGCATAATTACACATATGTACAGAAGCCCATAAAGACTAGAAGTGTTCATCAGATCCTATAGAACTTGTATCAAAATTATTTTTAAACCATATATTAAGGGTTCTTGGATCAAAATTCCAGTTGTATGCTACAATAGTAATTTCTCCCTAACTACTGAATTATCTGTTGAGACTAGATAAGCTTGGAAATTAGTTGTCCTTTCATTCTGGCTAAATTGTATGATGTAAGTGTTTCATTTTTTAAACATGACAAAGAAAAGACATGAGATAAAAGGAAAACTTATGTATAATATGATGAACTGCCAGTCAATTATTAATCTTAAATATGATGGCGGTTCAATAACATTATAATATCTAGTGTTGTAATAGTTCTTTTAGTTGGTCAAAGCATATACTACTATGCTCATGAAAAAACACAGTACCATAAGGACTCATTTCTTAAAATTTATCATGACTTTACTATGCTATAAACATCAGAAAGGTTAACAGGAAAGGAGGATGGAGAGAAGAGGAGAAAAATGAAGACAGGTAATGAAAAGGAGAGATTAGAAAATATGTATGTTTTTGATGGTATTTCTGAAACCCTTGTTATGATAGCACATGATTGATTAGGCCATTTCAGCAACAGAATAGTAAAGCAATTGGAAAAC
Source organism: Rhynchomys soricoides (assembly GCA_019843965.1). Taxonomy (NCBI): domain Eukaryota; kingdom Metazoa; phylum Chordata; class Mammalia; order Rodentia; family Muridae; genus Rhynchomys; species Rhynchomys soricoides. The sequence goes on from JADRCH010007279.1 coordinate 735,704, forward strand.
TAAATCTTTCATTCCTTTATGAAGAACATGTTTCTAGTAATCAAATAGGGAATAAACATGAGGGAGAATCTATCCTTCTGCAAACAGCCAAAATGTATTTTACTACATGTATAGTTCTGTTATACAGAATGCTTTTAACAATTTATGTTCAGATTACTAGTATTAAAGAAAGTAAATCTGTGATATATTGCAATGTAGCACATATGTCTTTTAAACATATTAACTAAATCCAGGATCTAAATATAATATATTAACCTATTCATGACTTATTTAAAATATTCATACATTATTTGGAAACTTGCTTATCATGTACATTACAGTAAAAGAATAAAACATATATGCAATTGCAAAATAGTTTTCAGATCTCTGACAGGCTTGCTTGTCCTTTCTGTATGAAATTATTATTAATTATTATTATTATTATTAATTGCTGATAATTGATATAAATATATATATTGGATATTTTCTTTATCTCCTTTCCTGGTTTCCCCCCTCCCAGAAACCCCTATCCCATTCCACACACCCTGCTTCTATGAGGGTTTTCCCCTCCCACCCACACATTCCTGTCTCCTTGCCCTTGATTGCCCTACACTGGGGCATCTATTGAGCCTTCATAAGGACCAAGGATCTCTCCTCCCATTAATACCTGGCAAGACCTTCCTCTACTATATAAGCAGCTAGAGCCATGTATACTCCTTGGTTGATGGCTTAGTCCCTGGGAGCTCGGGGGGGGGGGGTTCTGGTTGGCTGATATTGTTGTACTTCCTATGGGGTTACAAACCCCTTCACCTCCTTCAGTCCTTTCTCTAATTCCTCCTTTGGGGACCCCATGCTCAGACAAATGGTTGGTTGTGAGTATCCACCTCTGTATTTGTAAGGCTCTGGCAGGGCCTCTCAGGAGACAACTATATCAGGCTCCTTTCAGCAAGCACTTCTCGGCATCCACAATAGTATCAGGGTTTGGTGACTATATATGGGATGAAACCCCAGGTGGAACAGTCTCTGGATAGATAGATTTCTGCACTAAACCCATCTGGTTCTGGGCTTTTTGTGGTTGGGAGACTTTTAATCACTAATTCTAATTTTTTTAGGGGTTATGGTAGTGTTTAGATGGTTTATCTGCTCCTGACTTAACTTGGGTATTTGGTATCTGTCTAGAAAATTGTCCATTTCATCCAGATTTTCCAGTTTTGTTGAGTATGGATTTTTGTAGTAGGATCTGATGATTTTTTGAATTTCCAGTTTCTGTTGTTATGTCTCCCTTTTCATTTCTGAATTTATTAATTTACTGTCTCTGTGCCCTCTGGTTAGTCTGGCTAAGGGTTTATCTATCTTGTTGACTTTCTCAAAGAACCAGCTCCTGGCTTTGTTGATTCTTTTGTATAGTTCTTTTTGTTTTTACTTTGTTGATTTCAGCCCTGAGTTTGATTATTTCCTGCCATCTACTCCTCTTGGGTTTACGTGCTTCTTTTTGTTCTAAAGCTTTCACATGTGCTGTCAAGCTGCTAGTATAGGCTTTCTCCAGTTTCTTTTTGGAGGCAATTAGATCTGTGAGTTTTCCTCTTACCACTGCTTTCATTGTGTTGAAAATTTTGGTATGATGTGTCTTCATTTTCCTTATATTCTTAAAAGTTTTTAATTTATTTCTTCCTTGACCAAGTTATCATTGAGTAGAGCGTTGTTCAGCTTCCATGTGTATGTGTATTTTCCATTGTTGTTGTTGTTGTTATTTAAGACCAGAGTTAGTCCATGGTGATCTGAGAGCATGCATGGGATTATTTCAATCTTCTTGTATCTGATGAGGTCTGTTTTGTGAGCAATTATATGGTCAGTTTTGGATAAGGTATCACGAGGTGCTGAGAAGTTATACTCTTTTGCTGTAGGATGAAATTATATATATGTGTGTGTGTGTGTATATATATATATATACACACACACACACATATACACACACACATATATATATATATATACACATATATAATGTTAGATCCATTTGGTTCATAACTTTGGCTAATTTCACTGTGTCTCTGCTTAGTTTCTGTTTCCATGATCTGTCCATTGTGATCTGTCCATTGTTGAGAGTGGGGTGATGACGTCTGCCACTATTATTGTGTGAAGTGAGATATGTGCTTTGAACTTTAGTAAAGTTTCTTTTACTAATGTGCATGACCTTGCATTTGGAGCATAGATGTTCAGAAATGAGAGTTCATCTTGGTAGATTTTTCCTTTGACCAGTATGAAGTGTTCCTCCTTGTCTTTTTTGATAACTTTTTTTTTAAAAATTGATTTTATTTTGATATCAGAATGGCTACTCCAGCTTGTTTCTTGGGACCATTTGCTTGGAAAATTGTTTTCCAAACTTTTACTCTGAGGTAGTGTTTGTCTTTGTCACTGAGGTGCGTTTTCTGAAGCAGCAAATTGCTGGGTCCTGTTTATGTATCCAGAATGTTAGTCTACGTCTTTTTAATTGGGAATTGAGTCCATTGATGTTCATATATGTTAAGGAAGAGTGGCTGTTACTTCCTGTTATTTTGGTTGTTAGAGGATTTCTGAGTTCGAGGCCAGCCTGGTCTATAGAGTGAGTTCCAGGACAGCCAGGGTTATACAGAGAAACCCTGTCTCAAAAAACAAAAAAACAAAACAAAACAATACAAAACAAAACAAAAAAGAAGTGGAATTATGTTTGTATGACTATCTTCTCTTGGGTTTGTTGACAGATTACTTTCTTGCTTTTCCTAGGGTATAGATTTCCTCTTTGTGTTGGTGTTTTCCATCTATTATCCTTTGTAGGGTTGGGTTTGTGGGAAGATACTGTGTATATTTGGTTTTGTCATGGAATATCTTGTTTTCTCTGTCTATGGGAATAGAGGGTTTTGCTGGGTATAGTAGCCTGGGCTAGCATTTGTGTTCTCTTAGAGTCTGTATGCCATCTGCCCAGGATCTTCTAGCTTTCGTAGTCTCTGGTGAGAAGTCTGGTGTAATTCTGATAGATCTGCCTTTATATGTTACTTATCCTTTTCCCCTTACTGCTTTTAATATTCGTTCTTTGTTTAGTGCATCTTGTGTTTTGATTATTATGTGACAGGAGGAATTTCTTTTCTGGTCCAGTCTATTTGGAGTTCTGTAGGCTTCATTCACGTTCATGGGCATCACTTACTTTAGGTTAGATAAGTTTTTTTCTATAATTTCGTTGAAGATATTTACTGGCCTTTTAAGATGGGAATCTTCACTGTCCTCTATACCTACTATCCTTAGGTTTGGTTTTGTCATTGTGTCCTGGATTTCCTGGATGTTTTGGGTTAGGATCCTTCTGCATTTTGCATATTCTTTGACCCTTTCAATGTTTTCTATGGTTTCTTATGCACCTGAAATTCGCTCTTCTGTCTCTTGTATTGTGTTGGTGATGCTTGCATCTATGACTTCTGATCGTTTTCCTTGGATTGCTAACTCCAGGTTTGTCTCCCTTTGTCATTTCTTTATTATTTCTATTTCCATTTTTAGATACTGGATGAGTTTGTTCACTTCCTTTGCCTGTTTGATTGTGTTTTCCTGTAATTCTTTAAGGGATTTTTGTCTTTCCCCTTTAAGGGTTTCAACCTGTTCACCTGTGTTCTCCTGTATTTCTTTAAAGGAGTTATTTACATCCTTCTTAAAGTCCTCTATCATCATTACAAGAAATGATTTTAGATCTGAATCTTGCTTTTCCTGTGTGATGTTGTATCCAGGACTTGCTATGGTGGGAGAATTTGGTTCTGATGATGCCAAGTAACCTTGGTTTCTGTTGATTGTGTTCTTATGCTTGCCTCCTGCCATCTGGTTAACTCTAGTGCTATCTGTGCTCACTATAACTGACTGGAGCTTGTCCTTCCTGTGATCTTGGTTGTGTCAGAACTCCTCAGGGTCCAGCTGTCTCTGGAATTCTGTGATTCTGGTATCCTGTGATCCTGAGATCCTGGGTGTGTCAGAGCTCCTGGGAGTCAAGTTGCCTCTGGGACCCTGAGATCCTTGTGTGACCAAGCTCCTCAGATTCTGAGTTCTTGTGATCCTGTCAACCAACTGCTCTGAGTGCAGCGGATCCTCTAAGATGGGTAGGATCTGGTGTCTTCATGGAAGTAGACCAGCTAGGAGTCTGCTCCAGCAGAAGGGACTAGGAGGAAGGGGCAGAAAGGGAGTGGTATTGGGGGGGACAGGGTTTGGTGGGTGATGGGTCCTGAGTCCACCAGGCTCCCAGCAGCAGCTCTGGGACTTTGGGTGGTTAGGTGGGAGTATGGAGCGGTTCTTACCAACTGCTCTGAATGCAGAGGATCCTCTAAGATGGGTCAGGATCTTGTGTCTTCATGGGAGAAGGCCAAACTATTTATATATTTATATTTTTATTTTATTAATTATTTTATTTATGTATATTTCAACTGTTGTCTCCATTCCTGGTCCACAAACACTCTACCCTATCTCCCCTCCCCCTTTCTTCTAAGAAGGTGCTCCCTCTCCCACCCATCCACTCCCACTCATCCCTCAAGCAAACCCCTTTTCTGGGGCATCAAGCCTCCACAGAACAAAGTGTATCCCTTCACACTGAGGCCAGACAAGGCAGACATCTGCTACATATGTAGCTGGGGCCACAGACCGCAGCTTTGGTTGGTGGCTTCATTCTAGGAGCTTGGAGGTGGCCAGTTAGTTGATAATGTTGTTCTTCCTATCAGGTTGCAATTACCTGTAGCTCTTTTGATCCTTACTTTATCTTTTCCTTAGTGGTCCCTGAGCTCAGTCCAATGTTTGGCTGTAAGTATCTGTATCTGTCTCAGTCAGCTGATGGTAGAGACTCTCAGAGGACAGCCATGCCAGGCTCTTGTCTGCAAGTACAACATGGCATCAGCAATAGTGTCAGGGGTTGGTGCATGCACATATGATCAATCCCACATTGGAGGAGTGGACTCTAGATAGGCTTTCCTTCAGTCACTGCTCCAATTTTGTCTCTGCACTTCCTTTAGTCAGGAACAATTCTGGGCAAAATATTTGAGATGGGTGGGTCGGCCATGTTTTTCTACTCCTGGTGGTCTCTTCATGTTCCATCACCCCACAGTTGGGCATTTCAGGTAAGGGAGCATCTCCCATCTCTGGTGTCTGAGACTTTATGGACCCCCATCCCCTATCCCACACTGCTGAATATTTCTATTCATTCTTCTGACCCTCAGGACTTCTCTACTGTTGGCCCTCTTCCATGATCTTGACCCCTTTTTACCTCCCCGTCCCCTCTCTCCCACTTAGATCTCTCCCTCCCTCTTCCTCCCATGATTATTTTGTTCCCCATCTAACTGGGATTAAACCATCCACACTTGGGCCATATGTCTTGTTAAGCTTCATATGGTCTTTGAGTTGTATCATGGGTATTCTGAACTTTTGGCTAATATCCACTTATCCGTGAGTTCATGCCATGTATGTCCTTTTGGTTCTGGGTTACCTCACTCGGGATATTTCCTAGTTCTATCCACGTGCCTGGAAAATTCATGAATATATATATATATATATATATATATATATATATATATATACTGTCACTGAAGTCCTCGTTTTTAATTAGTATTCCACTGTGTAAAGGAAGTACATGTTTTGTATCTATTCTTCTGTTGAGGGACATCTGGGTTGTTTCCAGCTTCTGGCTATTTTAAATAAGGCAGCGGTAAACATAGTGGAGCATGTATCCATATGATATGTTGGAGCATCTTATGGTATATGCCCAGTAGTGGTATAGCAAAGTCATCAGTTAAAACTATTTCCAATTTTTCTGAGGAACCACCAGATTGATTTCTAGAATGGTTGTACCACTTTCTATTCATTCTATGCAGTCCTACCAGCAATGGAGGAGTGTTCCTCTTTGTACACACGCTTGCTAGCATCTGTTGTCACCTTAGTTTTTGATCTTAGCCATTCTGATTGGTTTAGGGTTGTTTTGATTTGCATTTCCTTGATGACTAAGGATGTTGAACATTTCTTTAAGTGCTTCTTGGCCATTCGAAATTCCTCAGCTGAGAATTCTCTGTTTAGCTCAGTAGCACATTTTTTAATTGGGTTATACAGTGTTCTGGAATCTAACTGCTTGAATTCTTTGCCTTAGAGAAGCTTTTCAGTTTTGTGTGGCCCCATTTGTCAATTGTTGATCTTAGAGCCTGAGCCACTGGTGCCATGTTCAGGAAATTTTCCCCTGTGCCAATATATTCTAGGATATTTCCCAATTTCTTTTCTATTAGTTTTAGAGTATCTGGTTTTATGTAGAGGTCCTTGATCCATTTGGACTTGAGCTTTGTACAAGGTGATAAATAAGGTTAAATTTGTGTTCTACATGCAGGTAGCCAGTTAGACCAGCACTATTTATTGAAGATGCTTTGCTTTTTCCATTGATGGTTTTGGCTTCATTGTCAAATATCAAGTGGCCATCAGTATGTGGGTTTATTTCTGGGCCTTCAATTGTATTCCATGGATTGAACTGTCTGTCTCTACCAATACCATGTTTTTTTGTTTGTTTGTTTGTTTTGTTTTTGTTTCTGTTTTCTTCTAATCACTCTCTATAGTACAGATTGAGGTCAGGGATGGTGATTCTCCCAGAAGCTCTTTTATTGTTTAGAATTATTTTTGATATTCTGGGTTTTATTTTCTTATTCCATATGAAGTTGAGAATTACTCTTTTCATCTCTGTGAAGAAGTGAGTTGGAATTTTGATGTCAGTGCATTGAATCTGTAGATTGTTGTTGGTAAATTGGCCATTTTTACTATTTTAATCCTATGGAACAGCCTTCCAGTTTCCATATGTGGTGGGAGTCCTCTGCCTGGGCTACCAGAGCTACATAGCCAAATTGCGCTGGGAGAAAACTAGACACCCAGGAGTGGGGAAAAACCAGTGAAAGGAGGTAAGAGGAGTAACACTGCTCAGTGGATCTTGCCCGGAATCCTTAGGACACAGGGACTGAGGTACAGCGAGGAAGGAACCTTCCGGTTTCCATCTGTGGCAGAAGACCTCTGCCTGGGCCACCAGGGCTCCATAGCCAAATAGCTCTGGGAGAAAGCTAGCCACCCGGGAGTATGGGCAAGCCTGCCTGCTCAGAGGGACCCACCTGGAATCCCCAGGACACAGGGAATGAGGAACGGGCTTCTGGTTTCTTTCGGTGGCTGGAGAGCAGATCCTGTGACACAGGGCTCCATAGTCACATAGTGCCAGGAGAGAGCTGGTATATCAGGAGTGCTGACACACCTTCAAGCACAGGCAAGACGATCACTTATTTTCAAGTTTAGTGGACCAACCGGGACCCTTGCAGAGCCATCAGGACACAGCAAACATGGGTCAGCTGGGGATTAGATACTTCTTGTTTCTGTCTGCACCCCAGAGCATACCCAGCACCACAGCTCTCGAAAGCCAAATTCCTCTCAGAGAGAACTAGTCTTCAAGGAGTATTGTCACCTAGGCTTGCAGGAAAGACAAGCCACAGTCAAAGAGAGTAAGACCAGCTAATACCAGAGATAACCAGATGACAAAAGGCAATGGCAACAACACATGGAACAGAAACTAAGGCTACTTGGCATAATCAGAACCCAGCTCTCCCACCACAGTAAGTCCTGGATAAGCCAACATACCAGAAAGGAAAACGCCGACTTAAAATCACATTTCAAGAGGATGATATAAGATTTTAAGAAGGAAATAAATAACTCATTTAAAGAAATACAAAATACCACAGATAAACAACTATAAGCCCTTAAAGAGGAAACACAAAAATCCCTTAACGAATTACAGGAAAACACAATCAAACAGACAAAGGAAATGAACAAAACCATCCTGGAACTAAAAACAGAAATAGAAACAATAAAGAAATCACAAAGGGAGACAAACCTGTGAGTTAGAAAACCTATGAAATAAATCTGGAGTCATAGATGCAAGCATCACCAACAGAATACAAAAGATCAAAGAGAGAATCTCAGGTGTGGAAGATACCATATAAAACATGGACAGAACAGTCAAAGAAAACCCAAAATCCAAAAAGCTCTTAACCCAAAACATCTAGGATATCCAGGATACACTGAGAAGAGAGAACCCGAGGATAATAGGTATAGAAGAGAGTGAAGACTCCCAACTTAAAGGACCAGTAAATATCTTCAACAAAATTATAGAAGAAAACTTCCCTAACCTAAAGAAAGAGATGAACATAAATATACAAGAAGCCTACAACACTCCAAAATAGACTGGGCCAGAAAAGGAATTCCTCCCATCACATTATAGTCAAAGCACCAAAAACACAAAATAAGGACAGAATTTTAAAAGCACTAAGGGAAAAAGGGCAAGCAACATATAAAGGCAGACCTATCAGAATTGCACCAGACTTCTCACCAGAGACTATGAAAGCTAGAAGATCCTGGACAGATCTCATACAGACTCTAAGAGAACATAAATGCAAGCCCAGGCTGCTATACCCAGCAAAACTCTTAATAATCACAGATGGTGAAACCAAAATATTCTATGACAAATCCAAATTTGCACAATATGTTTCCACCAAACCCAGTCCTACAAAGAATAATAGATGGAAAAGGCCAACTCAAGGAGGGAAACTACACCCACGAAAAAGCAAGAAAGTAATCTTTCAGCAAACTCAAAGAAGATAGCCACACAAACATAAAAACAACATTGAAAATAATTGGAAGCAACGATCACTATTCTTTAATATCTCTTAACATCAATGGACTCAATTCCCCAATAAAAAGGCATAGACTGATGGACTGGATCCATAAACAGGACCCAGCATTTTGCTGCATCCAGGAAACACACCTTTGTATTAAAGACAAACACTACCTCAGAGTAAAGGGCTGGAAAACAATTTTCCAGGCAAATGGCCCCAAGAAACAGACTGGAGTAGCCATTCAAATATTGGATAAAATCGACTGTCAACCAAATGTCATCAAAAAAGATAAGGAAGGACACTCCACACTCATCAAAGTAAAAATCTAACATGAACTCGAACCCCTCTCCTCCAAAAAAAAAAACTAACATGAAGAACTCTCAATTCTGAATATCTATGCTCCAAGTGCAAGGGCTCCCACATTCATAAAAGAAACTTTACTAAAGGTCAAGGCACACATTACACCTCACACAATAGTAGTGGGAGACTTCAACACTCCACTCTCATCAATGGACAAACAGACATGTAGACCAATGGAACAAAAATCATAGATCCTAACATGAATAAACATAACTTCAGTTATTTAATATTAAGCAAAATACCAAAAGTATACACTGGATAAAAGAAAGCATTTTCAACAAATGATGGTGGATAAAGTGGATGTCTACACATAGAGGAATGAAATTAGACCAATATCTATCATCTTGCACACACACACACACACACACACACACACACACATACACACACACACAAAGCACAACTTCCAAACAGATCAAAGACTTAAATGTAAAACCTGAAAGACTTAAACTTCTGGCAGTACTCTACAAAATATAGGTATAGAAAAGAACTCCTATACATGGAGGGACCCATGGCTCCAGCCACACATGTAGCACAGGATGGCATTGTCTGGCATCAATAGGAGAAGCACTTTGTCCTGTGATGGCTCGATTCACCAGTGTAGGGGAATACCTGAGTGGTAAAGTGGAAGTGGGTGGGTGAGGGCAGCACACTCATAGAAGCAGGGGGACAGGATGGGATAGGGGGTTTCTGGAGGGGAAATTGGGAAAGGGGATAACATTGGAAATGTAAATACACAAAAGATCCAATTTAAAAAAAAAAAGAAAACAAAACAAAAAAAGAATTCCTGGATAGGACTCCATTTACCTAATGATTAAGCCAGTAATTGACAAGTGAGAGACTTGTTGTACTTAAAACTTTCTGCAGAGCTAAACAATCAACCATATGAATTGAAAGGCCACAGAATGTGAGAGAATATTTGTTAGTTATACTTCTGACAGAGGGTTAATGCCAAGGAATATGTAAATATGTAAATAACTCAAAAAGAAAACAGAAACAAAAACAGCAGCTCATTTAAAAAAAAAAAAAAAGAAATGGAACAAGGACCTGAACAAAGGGTTCTCAACAGAAGAAAAAATGGCTGAGAAATATCTCAAAACATGTACATTGTCCCTATCAATTAGCAAAATGAAAACCTAAATTGCTTTGAGGGTTCATCTTACTCTAGTCCAGATTATCTAAGATAACAAAACTAGAGGATGGGAGTTGGGGAAAAAGGAACCATAATTCACTGTTGATCAGATTGTAAACTGGTACAGCCAGGCTGGAAATCAGTCTGTAGAATTCTGAAAAAGTGAAAAATAAATGTACCACATGACCCAGTTCTAGCATTTCTTGGCATATGCTCAAAGTACTCCACATCTTACTCTACTGGTGTTTTCTATTTTTCATAATTATTAGGAAATGAATACCACTTAACTGTCCTTCAAAATAATTCTTAATTGCCTATGACAAAATCATCATTTTTAACTTGACCCCCTTCTTTTATTATTCAGTGATTAAACTTATTTAAAACAAATTTACATTGCTTTATTTTCTTTAGTGGGAAATCTGGCATATTTTAAACTGATTTACATTTATGTGATTATTTTTCATATCTACATGAATGTTTTCTCTTTAAAATTGCATATGGAATTCCCATTTCTTAATTACTATGACTTTGACTATTTAATTTAGGTTTTATAAGCTTAAAATATTATTTTACAATCCATATCTAGACTTAGGGTTGACAATAAGAACACACATTTAAAATTGAATTTACTCCAGAACATTTGGGAAATATCACTACCCTATGTGTGTGCATTCAGTGTGCTTACAATTTTACAAATAGCAGAGTGTAAAGGAAACAATATATAGAACTTTAGATTCAAAATATTCCCTAACCACAAGCTCCAGATGTCTTAATTCTAGTCCAGGGAGTTGCTCATCTTTTTGTGCTATCTCATCAGGATAAAAGGAGAGAACAAGTTTATAGAGAAAAGAAGTACCAGTGTGATGGTGTGGCAGACAGGTAATGCCTAGATAGCAGGTCATGTTCTTAGGGCAGAAGGACATGCATTTCTAAAATAGGAATTCTAATCCCACTGTGCTTCTCTCTGTATGAATTTAACCTTTAGAATTAGAAAATTTGAACCCTTGGAAATGAACTAATGCTTTGTGTAAACTGCAAATAACAGATGGGATTGTGTTCTAGGATGAACATTTAAATATAAAGACCATTTCTGTACCTGCAAAAGCTGCTGTATTGCCTCAAAGGATGAATCCACGTTTAACAAATAAAATGATGCTACCACAAAGTCTTGCGTAATTTCACAATATTCACATTGTTACAATAATGAGAGGTGATATGCATTCTATTGCCCAGAAAGAAATTTTGTAATTTTCTCAGTGTTAAAGTTAGATCTTTATAGAACTGTAAAATTTGATAAAATTGTTTAATTCTCAGATTAATTACAAACATTTTACAGTTTTTAGTCCTGATAATTAGTGATAGAAAAACCTGGAGATAATTAAGAAAGCATCATCAGTAGTTTATTTTTATTATTATTATTATTATTATTATTATTATTATTATTATTATTATTATTATT
>JADRCH010007279.1:747324-867592 GCA_019843965.1 Rhynchomys soricoides
TTATTATTATTATTATTATTATTATTATTATTATTATTATTATTATTTAAAAAGAGAATTTTAGTTGTAAGTAATGTTTTCTAACATAAGCATATTTTAAAAATGTATATTTAATGATATTTGTTTCCTAAAGAAAGTTACATTTACATCCATTCAACATTCTCAGCTATTAGCACGATGTATCTTAAAATTCTTCAACTTTTGGTAAAAACCATGCATTGTCATTATTCTTAAAATCATTGCCCACGACTCTTTCTGGGAATATTTTAATAGCAGCCGAAAGGAGGCAATGCTACAACAACAGCTTTAAGGTTCTGTGTTTTATTTTTTCTCACAGAAAGATAAAACTAACAACAAAACTGTCATGTTGAATGCATGACAGAAATGAGGACTATGTTAATCCCTATGTGTTACAGATGTTGCCCTGACTGCCATAAACATAAACAACATGAACGGTAACAAGAATGGGATAGGAAACTAAAAGACCACAGGTATTTTAGAGTCACAAATAATGAGACATCCATGCAATTTTAAATGATATCCTGTCTTTAATTATATTTCTGAATTTTGAACAACATGAGTTACATACTGAAATAAGAAATGACAAACTAGGAGGCAATGATTGTGCAACCACACGTACACTGTTAGGGTTGTTGTTAAATCAAGGAAAATCTATTGTATACATAATCATACAAATCTTCTACATCTTACAATAGGGAAATGATAGTAGATGTACAAAGTTTATCTTTTTAAATATTTCTTTTGTTGTAAGTTTTAGTTTTTATTCAATTAAAATATAACTACATCATTTGCCTACTTCTTTCTCTTCCCTCCAACCTTTTCTGTGTTCCAACCTCCCTTTCAAATTCATTGCCTCTTATTCTTTACTTATTACTGTCATATACATATTCATGAATAAGTATATAAATGTAGCCTCTGGGTCCACTTAATTTTCACTTGTATTTATATATTGTTTTAAGGCTGAAAACTTTTAATGAGGTAACCATTTAGGAAAAGATTAAGGGGAAGATTAATTCTGCTCTTCTCAACAGTTTTAACTTCCTATAGTTCTTCAACTAACATGAAGCCCCATGTTCTTTTCCTCATTCATGTTGGCCTGTCAACTAGTGCTGTCATTTTTCAGGTCTTATGTAAGCTGCTATATCATTGAGATTTCATAGGTTTAGCTTTCCTAACAAAGCTAGAAGATACAATCTTGTAGCTAGGTTCCTGGTCTTCTGCCTCTTACAATCTTTCTTCCCACTTGTCTGCAATGTTTCCTGAGCTTGTGGAATTGGAGATTATGCAGAATCTTTATCACTTATGGCTGTAGTTTTAGCTTTCTGTATTAGTCTGCTTGCTGGATAAAAGAAACCTCTTTCATGAGAGCTAAGAGGTACGCATATAAAGATAATTATTTAGAATGTGTTTATCAATAATATTGGGTTAGGAAAACGGCTATATTAGGCTCTTCTTTGAGACCTATAACCTCATTAGCCACAAGGATTGGAGAGGATTTTAGTAGCATGCATGATTTTCCTCCTGTTGAATGGGTCATAATCACAATTAGACAACTCCTGGTTACTGACAAGACATAAATGCCTTGATTGCACCTTTAGGAAATGGCAGGATCTCATTAGGTAGCTCTGGCATACTTCGTCACAAACTGCAAATTCCGGGCTGAGTTCAAACTCATAGAAACCATGCTGATTCTGTATCTTAAGTGCTCAGACTACAGGCCTATATTACCATGCTTGACTCAAGTATATTTAAGTCTAATCTTATGCCTAAATTAGAAATAAAACCATTTAAAGCCATAGTTAAGTCTCACAATATAAACACTAGCAATTTGACAGATTTAATGATACCAAATTTCAACAACCATAATCATCTGGGAAACATAAATCAAAATGACTAAGATTCCATCTTATACCCATAAGAATAGTTAAGAGAAAAAAATTCAAGTCACAGTACATGATATCAAGGATGTGGAGCAAGGGGAACACTCTGCCGTTGCTGGTGGCAGTACAAATTTGTATAAACACTCTGGAAATAATTTTGGTGGTTTCTCAAAAAATTGATAGTAGTTCTATCTCAAGACCTAGCTATAACACTCCTGGGCATAAAACTAAAAGATTCTCCACTATTCCTCAAGGACACTTGCTCAACTACATTTATAGAAGCTTTATTTGTAATAGCCAGAAACTGGAAACAACCTAGATGCACCTCAACTGAAGAATGGATAAAGAAACTGTGGTACATTTATGCAATGGAATATTACTCAACTATTAAAAATGATATCATGAAATTTGTAGGTAAATGGATGAAACTAAAAAATATCATCCTGAGTGTGGTAACCCAGACCCAAAATAACAAACATGGTATATACTTGCTTATAAGTAGATATTAGCTGTAAAATGAAGAATAACTAAGACTACAGTCCATAGACCCAAAGAAGCTAAGACAAAGAATGGCCCAAGGGAGGATATTTGAATCTCACCAGGAATGGGAAATAAAATATACTTAGGAGTAGATGGGGAGATGGGGTATGGAGAGGAGCAAGAAGGATCACCTGTGGGAAGGATGGAAGAAGAGAGAACTGAGAAAGAGAACTGGAATCAGTGGGGTGGGAGCATATCCATGATTAGCTAGAAACATTGGACAATGGAAAATCCTAGGAATCTAGGGAATACGGAACCTGAAACAGTCGATTCCTTTAACCAAGCAAGACATCTAATGGAGGGATGGGGACGCCAAGCCAGCCACAAAACCTTAGCCCTACAATTTTTCTTGCCTACAAAATATACAAAATAAAGAGAGAGTATAAATTGAGGGAATTACCAACCATGATTGGTCCAACTTGAGACCCATGCCATGAGAGAGAGAGAGAGAGAGAGAGAGAGAGAATCCCTGATACTATTAATGATATTCTACTATACTTACAGACAGGAACCTAGCATAACTGTCATCTGAGAGGCTTCACCCAGCAGTTGATGGAAAAAGATGAAGAGACCCACAGCCAAACATTAGAGGGTGCACAGGGAATCCTGTGGCAGTGGGGAAGAAAGGAAAAATTTGAGCCAGAGAGGTGAAGGACATCACAAGAAACCTACAGAATCAAATAAGATGTGTCCATAGGGGCCCAATGAGACTGAACACATAAACCAGAGAACATGCATGGGATGGACCTAGGCCTCCTACACATTTGTAACAGATGTGTAGCTCAGTTTTCATGTGGGTCAAGAGCAGGGGCTGTCTCTGACTATATTGCATGCCTTTGGGTCTTTTTCTCCTATCTGGACTGCCATATATAGCCTCAATAGAAGAAAATGTACCTATTCCTACTGCAATTTGATATGCCAAAGTGGGTTTATATCAGTGGGAAAGAGGAATGGGGTGGAGGGCAAGGGAAAGGGAGAAGAAGAGGTAGGGGAAGCTGTATTTGGGATGTAAAGAAATCAATTAGTTAATAAAAAAGAAAAATGCAACCTCTCATGTTTTGTACCTAAAAATTATACCTACTTATCTTTTCCTCCTCCACAGACTAGCATATGTTAAAGGGCATACAGAATTTTGAGTCCAACTCCTGGATCATCTCTTCACTGGTGGCTCAGAATGATTGATAATTCCAGTTATTGTAAATCTATTGCATTATTCTGATCTCCTGTGGTACTAGGCACATATATGGTACATATACATGCATGCAGGCAAAAGACAAACAATTAAATAAGTAAGCCCCTTGTTAAAAAATCAGGGAAAGCCATGAATGGCATGTACCTTTACTGAAAACACTCAAAAGGCAGAGACAGGTGGGGCTCTCTGCATTCCAAGCCAGCAATAAATACATAGAAAGACCTTGTCTAAAATAAAAATATAATAATAGTAATAATAATAATAGTAATAATAATAATAATAGGAAATTAGAAGCAAGAAATCATGAAACTAGTACCACTATTTTAATCACATAGTACTGGATACAACAATAATTATGAACCAAGATAGAAACAATATTAAACAAAAAAGAACAGGGACATTTAACAATGGGAAATAAATATGAAGGGATCATAGTCAAGCAGTTACCAACTTTCTGGCCACATGCGTGTCATTACATGCCAGTTTATAAATTACTAACACATATTAATGTTTATGCCTCTAAACAAGAAACCATAATGCATAGAAATGGTCATAAACACCTAAAAGTGATATTCCTCCCTCATTACACTGTACTAATAAACTGAAATCAAGTTTACAGTTTGCAATGAATAGTAAAATATAATAAAATACCTGAGAATAAGAAGATTATACAGGGTTAGACATTGGGTGCTAGCTCTGTACCCAGTCCCACAACACCCAGAGGAAGCTCGACTCCCAGGCATTTGTAACATGCCTAGGATCATAGGGTCATAGGTGAGAGGGCTATATCATCAGCCACAACACTGGGATCCAGGGATGCAGAAACCCATCCAGGCCAGTGGAACATGTTTCTTCCAGTTTGAGCCAGTATGCTGAGCAGATCTTGGGCACTAGCTATGCACCCAGTCCCACAACACCCAGAGGAAACTTGACACACCCAGGCGCTCTGACACTCTCAGGATCACAGGATCACAGGGACTCAGGAGCTTGCTCACACCAGGATCTCAGGAGCAAAAAGGCAGCTTGAATCCCAGGAGCTTTGATACACCCAGGAATTCAGGATCATGGGATCCCAGAATCACAGGATCCCAGAGATAGCTGGACTCTGAGGAGTTCTGACATAACCAGGATCACAGGAGGGACAAGCTCCAGTCAGATACAGCTAGGGCAGGTAGCACTAGAAATAAACAGATGGCAAGAAGGAAGTGTAAGAATATAAGCAACAGAGGCCAAGGTTACTTTACATCATCAGAACTCAGTTCTCTCACCATAGCAAGTCCTAGATATACCATCACACCAGATAAGAACGAAAAAAAGCTCCCTTAAAGAAACACGGGAGAACACAGGTAAACAAATGAAGGAATTGAGCAAAACCCTCCAGGATCTAAATATGTAAATAGAAAAAATAAAGAAATCACAAAGGGAGACAACCTTGATGATACAAAACCTAGGAAAGAGATCAGGAATCATAGATTCAAGCATCACCAACAGAACACAAAAGATAGAAGAGAGAATCTCAGGTGCAGAAGATACCATAGAAAACATTGACACAACAGTCAAAGAAAATTAAAAAAGTGAAAGCTCCTGACCTAAAACATCCAGGAAATTGAGGAAACAATGAGAAGACCAAACCTAAGGATAATAGGTATAGAAGAGAGTGAAGATTTCCAACTTAAAGGGCCAGTAAATATCTTCAACAAAATTATAGAAGAAAACTTTCCTAACCTAAAGAAAGAGATAAAAATAAACATACAAGAAGCCTACAGAACTGCAAATAGACTGGGCCAGAAAAGAAATTCCTCCTGTCACATTATAGTCAAAATACCAAATGCACTAAACAAAGAAAGAACATTAAAAGCAGTAAGGGAAAAAGGTCAAGTAACATATAAAGGCAGACCTATTAGAATTATACCAGACTTCTCACCAGAGACTGTAAAAGCTAGAAGATCCTGGGCAGATCTCATACAGACCCTAAGAGAACACAAATGCTAGCCCAGTGTACTATACTCAGCAAAATTCTCAATTACCATAGATGGAGAAAACAAGAAATTCCATGACAAAAACAAATTTAGACAATATCTTTCCACAAATCTAGCCCTACAAAGTATAATAGATAGAAAACACCAACAAAAGGAGGGAAACTACACACTAGAAGAAGCAAGTAAGTAATCTTATTTCAACAAACCCAAAGAAGATAGGCCCACAAACATAATTCCACCTCTAACAACAAAAATAACAGGAAGCAACCATTACTTTTCCTTAATATCTCTTAACATCAAAGGACTCAATTCTCCAATAAAAGACATAGAATAACAGACTGTATAAGTAAACAGGACCCAGCGTTTTGCTGCATACAGAAAATATAACTCATTGACAAAGCCATACACTACCTCAGAGTAAAAGGCTGAAAGCAATTTTTCCAAGCACATGGTCCCAAGAAAAAAACTTCAGTAGCCATTCTTATATTGAATAAAATCAACTCTGAACCAAAAGTTATTAATAAAATTATAAGGAATGACACTTTATACTCATCAAAGGAAAAATCTATCAGGATGAACTCTCAATCTAAACATCTATGCTCCAAATGCAAGGGTACCCACATTCATAAAAGAAACTTTACTAAAGCCCAAAGCACACATTGCACCTCAAACAATAATAGTGGGAGACTTCAACAACCCACTCTCAGCAATGGACAGATCATGGAAACACAAACTAAACAAAGACACATTGAAACTAACAGAAGTTATGAGGAAATGAACCCTGATTTAATAGGTACTTATAGAACATTTCATCATAAAACAAAAGATTATACCTTCTTATCAGCACCTCATGGTACCTTCTCCAAAATTTATCATACAATTGGTCACAAAACAGACCTCAGCAGATACAAGAAGATTGAAACAATCCCATGCATCCTATCAGATCACCATGGACTAAGGCTGGTCTTCAATACCAACAAAAACAACAGAAAATCTTACCAAAAGCCTTCTACAGATTCAACACAATCTTCGTGAAAATCCTAACTCAATTTTTCATAGAGTTAGAAAGAGCAATTGCAAATTCATTTGGAATAACAAAAAAACCTAGGATAAAAAACTATTCTCAACAATAAAAGGACATCTGGGGGAATTACCATGCCTGATCTCAAGCTGTATTATTGAACAGCAGTGATAGAAACTATAAGGTATTGGTACACAGACAGGCAGGAAGATCAATGCAATAGAATTGAAGACCCAGAAATGAACCCAAACACCTATGGTCCCTTAATATTTGACAAAGGATCTAAAACAATCCAGTGGAAAAAAAGACAACATTTTCAACAAATGATGCTGGTTCATCTAGAGGTCAACATTTAAAAGAATGCAAATCAACAAATTCTTATCTCCTTGTACAAAGCTCAAGTCCAAGTGGATCAAGTACCTACCAGATACACTAAAACTTATAGAGGTGAATGTGGGGAAGGGCTTTGAACACAGAAGCACAGGGGAAAATTCCCTGAAAAGAAGCAATGACTTTTGCTCTAAGATTAAGAATAAACAAGTAGGACCTCATAAAATTCCAAAGCTTCTATAACGCAAAGGACACTGTCAATAGGACAAAAGGGCAACCAACAGATTGGGAAAAGATCTTTACTAATCCTACATATGAAAGAGGGCTAATATCTAATATATACAAGAACTCAAGAAAGTAGATCCCAGAGAGTCCTATTAAAAATGGGGTATAGAGCTAAACAAATTATTTTCAACTGAGGAATATTGAATGGCAGAAGGGCTGAGAAGCAACTAAAGGAATGTTCAACATCCTTAGATATCAGGCAAGTCAAAACAACCATGAGATTCTAGCATATCACCAGTAAGAATGGCTAAGATAAAAAAACTCAGGTGACATAAAATGCTGGCAAAGATGTGGAGAAAAAGCAACACTCCTTAATTGTTGGTGGGATTGCAAGCTGGTACAATCACTGTGGAAATCAGTCTGGCAGTTTCTCAGAAAATTGGACATAATACTACCTGAGGACCCAGCTATACCACTCCTGGGCACATACCCAAAAGATTACCTAACATAAAACAAGGACACATGCTCCACTGTGTTCATAGCAGCCTTATTTATAATAGCCAGAAGCTGGAAAGAACCCAGATATTCTTCAACAGAAGAATGGATACAGAAAATGTGGTACATTTACACAATGGAGTACTCCTCCGATATTAAAAGTGATGAATTCATGAAATTCTTAGGCAAATGGATGGAACTAGAAAATATCATCCTGAGTGTTGTAACACAATCACAAAAGAACACACATGGTATGCACTCACTGATAAGTGGATATTATCCCAAAAGCTCAGATTCAATTCACAGACCACATGAAACTCAAGAAGAAGACCAAAGTGTGAATGCTTTAGTCTTTCTTAGAAGAGGGAACAAAATACTCATGGGACAAAATATGGAGATAAAATGTGGAGCAGAGACTGAAGGAAAGGCCATCCAGACACTGCCCTACCTGGTGATCGATCCCATATACAGAAACTAGTCCCAGACACTATTGTGGATGCCAGGAAGTGCTTGTTGACAAGAGCCTGATATAGCTGTGTCCCGAGAGGCTCTGCCAGAGCCTGACAAATACAAAGGTGGATGCTTGCAGCCAACCATTGAACTGAGCACAGGCTTGCCAATGAACGAGTTAGAGAAAGGATTGAAGGAGCTGAAGGGATTTGCAACTCCATAGGAAGAACAACAATATCAACCAACCAGACCCCCCAGAGCTTCCAGGGACTAAGCCACCAACCAAGGAGGAAACATGGAGGGACCCATTGCTCCAGCTGCATATGTAGCAGAGGATAGTCTTGTCAAGAGTCAATTGGAGGAGAGTCCCTTGGTCCTGTAAAGGCTAGATGGATGCCCCAGTGTATGGGAATTGGAGTGTGGGGAGGCAGGAGTGGGTGTGTGGATGGGGAACACCCTCATAGAAGCAGGGGTAGGGGTATGGGATAGGGGGCTTCTGGGGGGGCAGAAACTGACAAAGGATATTACATTTGTAATGTCAATGAAGAAAACATCCAATAATAATAATAAAAGAAGATTATGCAGTGTTTGTCTAATATCCATTATTCTTAAAGGAATGTGTGTTTGTTTGTGTGTGTGTGTGTTGCTACACATACAATCTATTAGTAATTATTTTAATGACAATAATGAAAAATCACAGGAGCTCACATCTCCACATACACATTTAAGTCACGGCAATGGCTGAAACCAACACTGATAGATTCCATGATGATGACTCTTGCACACATGTTGTAAAAGTGCTTTCTACAGAAAGCAATTTTAGTTTTTTTATTAACTTGGAGAATCTGGATTTTCTAATTTGCATCATTTCTACTTGACTTTTATGTGTTCTGAAAGTCCAGGCATGTAATCTCCCTTTTATCTATTTCTAAGCTCTAATTCTGTAAGTAGACTTATAGCTTACATTTTATAGAAATGTTGGGAAGAACTTCACATGGAAACTGTACTGAGCCCCCTTTTGAATTTTTTAGGGAATATGTGTATGTTCCTTAAGACATTAGTGTGCAAAATCAGCTTTAAATAGGACTTTTGGCCATTGGATTCAGCTCTTAACATGGCTTTCTCTCCACATAAAAAGTGTGTATCTTTAGAAGAAGGCATGTTAAATCTGAGCATAAAATTATTTTAATTCCTTAGCTGTGGATAAGCTTGCTTTGAAAATTCAAACTAATATAAATGCAGACTATGAAAAAAGTATCATAACACTTATTACTTTTCTTTTAACCAACTGACCACAATTACTTTCAGGCTTGTCTCTTGGTTACATGTGAAAACGCATTAACAAACATATAAGTTATAAATATTGAGTCATCAATTGCAGTGGTCTGAATGAAAATGGCCTCCATAGACTCATAGGGAGTAGCATTATAGTGGGTCTGACCTTGTCTGAATAGGTGTGGCCTTATTGGAGGAAGTATGTCACTGGGGGTGGAGTTTGAGTTTTCAGAAGCTCAAGCTAGGCCTAGGAACTCAGTGTATTTTCCTGCAGATACAGATGTAGAACTCTCACTTACCTCTCCAGCACCATGTCTGATTGCCTGCCAGTTTTTCCTACCAGGGTTATAATGTACTTAACCTATGAACTGTAAGCCAGCCCTAATGAAATGTTTTTCTTTATAAGAGTTTCCATGGTCATAGTATCTCTTCATAATAATAGAAACCTTAATTTGACATCAATAAAATTAGATGATCAGTTAAGTGCTTTATAATACTAATTATATTAAATTACATGGAAAATAGATTGTAATTTATGTTATATACTGAGATTGCAATCATGTATATATTAAACATTATAATTTGTCACTAAATACTTTGGAAAATTATTTAGAAATTAATGTTATTTTATATAAATAATTTTTAATATTTTTAATATCAGTTTTCATAGATTTAAGAATTATGAAGACTCTAAAAGTAAAATTATTTACCATTTAAAAGTAAAACTGCATATCTATCACTAGGAACTACTTTCTGTGTCTTTAGCACTCAATAATAACTTCACATTTGACCAAAGACAGAATGATATATTTGTATGAAATAACACAAGCCATAAATTACCATATTTATTTAGGTAAGCAAGGCCAATGAATGTTATTTATAAGTATAGATTAATCAGTAATAACATTCTTAATATGCTCGAGCATTTGCTTAATATTAATATTATTAATCTGGGTTGTCATGAAATTTTTAATGCAGATAAGAAATACTAGTATTTTGCTAGAATATAAACTTTTGTTTCCTAGAGAGTAGAGCACACTAAGAACATATTTTTAATAAGACATAATTTTCTGATAATGGCAATAATACAGCTGTGCACTTCCACTTCTTCTGCCCTAAGTCAGGCACTTTGGAATGAATATTACAGATGTTTCATCCTAGAAAAACCTCCAACTGACTTTAAAAGTAGATTATACCCAGTTAAAATGCTGATATTTCAATGATATTAGCCAAAAAATGTACAGAATACCCACGATACAATCCACAGAACTCAAAAACGTTAACAAGCTGAAGGGCCCAAGTGAGGACACCTCAGTTCCACTTGACAGGGAGAAGAAAGTAATCACAAGTGAGGAGGGAGGTAGGGACCTGGGAAGGATGGGAGTGGATGGGAGGGGGGAGAGGGGAACATGATGTGGTGTTGGGTGGGGGAAAATGACTGAAGCTCTGAGGGCCAGCAGAAAGGATGGAAACAGGAAACCTCAGGAGGTGGGAGGTGGGGAGACCTTCCAGAATGCACCAGAGACCTGGGAGGTGAGAGACTCTCAGGACTCAAAGGGAGGTACCTTAGATGAAATCACCTAAGTGGGAAGAGGGAACCTATAGATTCCAAGTGCAGCAGAAAGACAGGACATCAAGTGAGGGAGGGGGTTGCCATCCCACAGTCAAAATTCTGACCCATAATTGTTCCTGTCCGAAAGAACTGCAGGGATGGAAACGGAGAGGAGCCTGAGGAAAATCAGGCCCAGTGACAGGCCCAAAGTGGGATCCAGCTCAAGGGGAGGTTCTAAGGCCTGACACTATTACTGAGGGTATGGAGCACTCACAAAAAGGGACCTAACATGATTGCCCTCCTAAAGACCGAAAAAGCAGCTCAAAGAGTTAGATGTAGATATTTTTACCTAACCAATGGATAGACGCTGCTGAACCCTGTGGTTGAATTAGGGAAAAACTGGAAGAAGCTGAGGAGGAGGGCAACCCTGTAAGACCAGCAGTCTCATTTAACCTGGACTCTGAGATTTCTCAAACACTGGACCACCAAACGGGCAGCATACACTTGCTGATATGAGGCCCCTAAAACATATACAGCAGAAGACTTCTGGATATGGGTTCAGTTAGAGAAGATGCACCTAACCCTCAAGAGATTGGAGACCACAGGGATTTTAGAGGTCTGGTTTGGTGGGGGGTGGGAGGTGGAGTAGGGACATCTGTGTGGACACGGGAGGGTGGGGAGGAGGTATGAGATGTGGAATAGTCACAGGGTGGATGGGTGGGGATAAAATCTGGAGTGTAAACAAATAAATAAATAAATAATAAAGGAAAAAGAAAGAAAAACTAAAGATGGTGGTGCATGATAGAATAAATGGTCTGTGAAGTCGACCTGAAAAGAATTGAAAAGCAGATAATTTTGCAAGCCCTGGAAGACTTATTGATTCTCTATTCAAGATTCCACAATGAAAAATCCTCCCAGTAGAGCTAACATTATATAAAAATGTCTTTTCATGATGCAAGGGTCAAGTACAGGTCAATAAAATTATAAATGACTATTATATTCTGTATTATACTTTTATATCATGTTTATATAATTAAGTCATTACTAGTAATAGTAATGCATTTGATATAAAAACATATGATGACAAGGCCTTGAACAAAATAAATTTTATTTATAGAACCAAACCAAGACAAAGAAATTAATAATCTATATGCAGTTGTTAAATGGTCAAAAGGTAAGAATTTATGATAACACACAAAATGAAGATAAAATTTCCATCTATTTTTTGGCAGCACAAGCTTCCCTTTCAGAAATCCTTAACCTGCATTCTTGTTTATACTACCTTAAGGGACTAGAAGTGGAATTCAATAATAAAATACTTAGTTAGTAGGCATTAGTGCTTGGGTATTTGTTATCATTATCTATATGGAGAATGCAAGTCTATGAACTGCCCGTTAAAGTATTTCATACTCCAATGAACACCTTTAAAGTTAAACAATAACTTTCAAACCTTGACATCTACAATCCATTTGCTTTCACATGATGTTTGATGATGTGTCTTTATACTACTGGCATTTGCCAGATTCACAGACATTGCATTTTATTAGGTATATAACTCATTTGGGATTCCAAAAAGCAAATATTTAAATTTTTAAAGAAATTTTGTCTATGTCTGTGAAGAAATGGTATTTTTATTGGGATTATGATGAAATTGTAGATCACTTTTGATGGGAAGTCTATCCAATTAATCCTTGAACATAGGAAGTTATTTTATATTCTGCTGTTCTCAATGTCATCTCTTAATATCTTAAAGTTTTCACTGTAATGGTATTTGACTACCCTGGTTATTTTTTATCCATAGGTATTTGTAGTTCTATATGTTGTTATTATGAATGGCATTGTTTCCCTGGTTTATTTTTCAGCACGCTTGACATTAGTATATAATAAAGCATTGAATGTTGTGCCTTTGTTAGTTTGATCATGTGCAGCTTTGCTGAAAGTATCTTCTCTAAGAGGTTTTGGTGGAACCTGTAGTGTTTCTTACTTATTGAATCCTATCATATATATAAACTAATATTTTGACTTCTACCCCATATTAGTGATTCTCCCACAAGATATGAGATATTAAACTAAAATCTCAGTACCAGGCAGGAGTTTCCTCCCTGTGGCAAGATAGGCCTTGGTGACACCCAAAACAATATAGACTATTGCCATTGCTCAGACTTGGCTAGTATAACTAGATGGTAAGAGCCCATTTATGAAGATAACATACATTTTGGTTGGAGGAGACATATAATTCAATCTTGAATTGACTTGGAAACTCTTCTGATACCTATGATTCATAATGTTAGAAGATGCTGATAAGGCCATGAAGGAAGAAAAAACATCAATGTCCATACCCCTTGATGACAACTGCAAACTACAATGCTAATTTATTGTACAAGGTGTGCCACTGGTTCAAAGGTGGCAAAATTGTTTACTGTGGTAACCAACCTGTCTTTTGACTAGATATGATGCCTCCACAGGAGGGATTTTATGACTGGTACTATAGAAGTGGTCAAAATCCCTGGCTTGCAAAATTACATACACTGGGTATGGGGACTTTTGGTGTTTGTGATAGGGATATTCCTGGTTGTCAACTTGACAACACCTAGAATTAAGCAAAACCCAAGAGGATGGGTGTGCTTGTGAGTGATTTATTTTTCTTAATTAAATCATTAGAAATAGGAAGATCTACCTTTAATCCAGTTCTTTTGAAAAGATCTACCTTTAATCTGGGCCCTACTTCCTAGCATATACAGGACATGAAGGATGGAGAAGCTTTCTTTCCCTGTTTGTCCTCATTCTCTCTGGCAAGTTCATTCCTTCACTGGCATTAAAGCCTACTTCTTCAGTATTTCAGTGTACACTTAAGAACATCTGAGACATTTAACCTCATGGATTGAACAGCTATAGGATTCTTTGTTTCTGTTAGTAGATAGACTTTGTTGAACTAGCTGGAAAAGAGCCCATAAACTTTCAGAATAAAGCCACTTATAAAGGTAACTTTTATTTGCCAGATGTAATTGTCATATTGGAGGCTTACTGATGAATAAGCTCATCTTTTCTAGTTATTTTTGAACTCTGGATGGCTGGTTAAACTCAGCTATTTTGGCTCAAAACTCCTTTCCAAGCTGACTCATTCAAACTGGTTTCTCTATCCTCATTACTGAATTGCCCTGCTTAGAAAAACTGCCTCTATATTCTACGAACTGAACTGTGCTGACTGTACAAACTGAATGGAACTGAATGGAACTGCATGAACTCAATTGAACTCAACTACATTCAATTGAAGTGCACTGAACTGTAACGAACTGATTTTGAATGAAATCCACTGCATTGCCTGAACTCAAGTTAACTGCAGTCACTGAACTGCCTTCCCATTCCTGAGTCACTCTGGAATAACCCATTCAACTTGAGTCCCATCCATGGGGAAGCACCAATTCCTGCCACTATTAATTATACTTTATTATGCTTGTAGAAAGGAGCCTAACATAACTGTTCTTTGAGATGCTCTACCCAGCAGGTGACTGAAATACATGTAGGCAACCATAGTCAATCATTGAATGGAGCTCAGGGAGTCTTACAGAGGTGGTGGGGTAAGTATTGAGGGCCATGAATGGGATAGGAACTCCACTGGAAGACCAACAGAATCAATTAATTTGGACCTTTGGGTACTCTCAGAGACTGAACCACCAACAAAAAGTATACAAGTGCTAGACTGAGACCCCTGGCAGGTATGTAGTAGATGTGCAGGTCAGTCTTCATGCCGATCATCAAACAAATGGAGCAGGGGACTGTCCCTAAAGCTGTTTCTGGTCTGTAGAATCTGTTCCCTTAATTGAGCTGCCTTGTCTGCCCTCAGTGGGAGAAGATGTGCTTAACTCTGAAGAGACTTCATGTGCCAGGATGGGAGGATACACAAGAGGTGCTATACACTCTGAGAAGAGAAGGGGATGAGGGGATTGGGGGATAGGGGAGGGATTGTTGGGGGACTGGGTGCAGGGGCAGCAATCTGGATGTAAAATGAATAAATAAATAAACTAATGGAATAAAGAGGTATGGTTACTGCTAGGTAGGTATAAATACTCCAAATGATGGCCATATGCATAAATGTATATTTAGTGCTAATAGGACTTGATAGATTTATAAAATAAAAGGACACAAATTTGTGCAGATGTGGAATTGGGGTTATCTATGACAAGAGACAGGGAAGGGATGATTATGATCATAATACTTATATGAAAATTTCAAAGAATTATTAAATATTGAAAAGTAGTAATCTTAGTGGACTCTTTACACCCTTAGACAGGACTAATTAGAGGTATAGTATGACAGACATAGTTACTCATATTTTATAAACATCACTCTCAGATTATTTTTCATGTTGAAGTTAGACAACCATTGAAGCAGCAGGATTTTAACTTCTTCCACAAAATTCTTGCTTGTCAGTTTTCTAAAGGGCTTATCCAGTATTTCTTTAATATATATTTTGTTATATGAGCTTCATTTAATGTCTTCAATATGAAAAAAACTTACTTCATAAAATTATGCTCAATGACTAAATTTAAATACTCTCTGGTCTTTAGCATCTATAAACTAGGGATTTAATCAGTTTTTCTTCCTTTTCTGAGTCAATGCATGCTTCTAAAATTTTTACATTGAAATAAAACAATATATGGGTGTTTTCCTGTTTTCTAATCATTTCCATAATCATTTCCATGATAACTTGACAGATGAAGATTTGTCATCAGGACAGGTACATGAATAATGGCAATATACTTTTACCTTAAATAATACCAATTATGTATTCATAGCATATTCTAAATACTGAAAAATAATGTTAAATGATAGGGGAAAGGAATCATGCCAGTTGGGGTGAAGGAATGATACATTAAAGAATTACACTAGCATTCCTTCTTCCAAATCAAACTAATTTTAAATTATTAGAAAAATAATCTGAAGGCATTTACTACAGGATATTTCAGTCAAAGTTTTTTATTAAAATATAGTCTCAAAATAGTCTACAGTGGTATGTCTATTTGTCTCAGGGCACGCCCAAAGTTATGGTCATCTTTGATTGTGAGTTAAGCTGTTTACAAAACAGTATGCCAGTTTCAATCAAAAGGCACGTCAAGGTTCCTTATAAGGCAGAATTTGAAGGGAAGATTCAAGTTCCTAAACAGTACACATAGAATCATACTTTTTACATCTTTATGTGTTGTTCACCTGGCTTAATACAAATGAGATATAAGACCTCATAATACATACCAGAAATAAACTGATGTCTGCACAAATAGCAACAATTATACATGTCACAATCACTCAATGGTGAAGCAAATAAAATAAACCAGCTTAAACGAATGCAGTATTCAATAACATTTCTGTTTCCTCAGAATGTTCCAAGAAGCCATAAGAACTATAATTTCAAAATGTAACTATCCCTTGTAGCCAAATATGCCAAATGGCATAGTTATTGCCATGATTCTGAAATGGCCAGAGAGATTCCCAAAGGAATGCAATGTAAATATTTCTTCTTTTTTTTTTTTTAATGCTTCAAAACTCACCCTATCTTGGCTAAACTGATGTTTCCTTTATTCTGAGACAATCTAATTGTTAGTGGTATTATATCATATCGGTATAATTTAATGTGAATTCAATGTGAATGAGTTTACATTGAAAATATATTTTCAACTACATTGTATTCTTACCTGAACAGTGTGTTTCTATATGAAATTAGAAACAGAAAGACAAAAACCTTTAGAGACACTAACCCTGACATCACTGAGATGTAAAACCATTGGCAAAATGAGGTTCACCTCTATATTTCTTTTAATAATAATTTCACTAAGAGCAAAGTTGCCTGATTATTGTACAACATATAGTGGAATGCATATATAATTTAAATAGAGATTTCAGACAATGGATTATTTTTAGATTTGTACTTCTCTCATTATTAAGATTTCTAGGGTTGTATTGAAAAATATTTAATAACTAGCTCTCAATGGAATATATATATATATATATATATATATTTAGAGAGAGAGAGAGAGAGAGAGAGAGAGAGAGAGAGAGAGAGAGAAAGAGAAATAGTCCTGGATAATAGGAATTGCCAATTTTGTGGAATAATCTTAACCTTGGCAACTTCAAGACATGAATATGATGTTATTAAATGTGAAGTTAGGAAAAGTCATAACAATGAGTAACATGAGCCAATAAACATCACTAGCACACCACTGGATATCCCCCTAATAATGAACTCAATTTTAGTAAAACTATTAAGGTCTTCAGTGTTACTTTCAATTTAATTGTATCAGAGAACAGAAGTTTCTACAGAGAGAAGCATAGACCTCAGAATCAATGAATGTCAAGAGAAATTGACTAAATTTATTAAATTCAAAGTAGTAATCATGCTTTATATAAAATGCTTCAGTAGAACCCTGTAAGTTGTACTCAAACACAAGTCATATGGGCTTATTAACTATATCTGTACAATTTCCAATTATGTATTTGGAATAAAGAATTGTATGTAATTCACTATCATATCGGGCTTTTTAAAATAAATGTATTATATAGATTTGAAAATATTGTTAGTATAACATATGCTAAATTCTATAAAAATAAAACATGTTTAGCTCTCATAAGTATCAGTTCTACCCATATTCCTGAATAACAATGGAAGATTATTTCATGTGCCAGATCTTACAACTAATCATATTTTTCATTAGAGATGCTATTGAGCTTGCTTATCTCAAACAAGGTAAAACATAAAAGCTATATACTCCCCACAAATCCCTTACTCAATTTTGTACAGAGAATAATCCTTATACACTAAAGCAAAATTTAAAACTTACATTTTAATTGGGTTTTGAGTACTAAACCAAATCTGCCACTAACAGGTCCAATGAATTATGCCAGGGATTTATGATGTATGAGCATATAGTTTTCAGGAATGGATAGGTAAGAAAGTCACTGCTAGACTGTTTCTCGAAAGACTGAATAGGTCTGAAATGAAATTATGCTAAATTAAATATGTAGAACTTATTAAAGAATAATCAAAATGGCTTTCTATTTCTTGTCATTTTTCATCTTGCAAAATTCCCAGTATCTTGGCTAATTTTATGTTTGGTTCATTCTGAAAACATCTATCTGTTAGTGGTGTAATACTGTAGGGGTATAATTTAACTGAATTCGTTCAAACTGAAAATATTTTAAACTGCCTTGGGTTCTTGTTTTTAAATCCTAGTTCAAACATCTAGGATGTTTTGGAATAATATAATTTCTGTATCTTATTTTTATATTATTCTCTTATAATCATTATGTACAAAGTAACATTTATTGAACTTTTAATGTAACAATTTTCTACATTTAAAATGTGGAATAAAATGAAAGCTTATCAAATATAAAATTTATCACAAGACACTACTAAAAGGTAGCTACTTAAAACCCTTTCCTCTGATCAAATTACCTGAATTTGTTTCAATGACTAACAGGCTAAAAGTCTTTCATGATGTAAACTCATAGGTATACTTTATTCACTCATGTATTAATATTATTATACTGTATAAGTATAACATATAGAATGAGACAAGAGTTGGCAAATAAATGTAAACCAGAAAAAAATACATTAAGTGGAATCTGGGTCAGTTATGTTTACAACTTGCTATATAAAAGATTGTCAGCACAAGGCTGTTTATGTTACACAGCAGTATTTCTATTAAATGGAAAACATTTCAAATCAATAGGATATCAAGATCCTATACCTACTAGAGTATTCAAATAAGACATAAGAAATGTAAATGCACTATACTTAGATGCTTTTGAATGTTGAAGTTTTACATGTAATATATCTGAAATTTATTTCTGAAGGAATCAAACTTTTTTATTAGGGCACTCATTTTACCCAGCGAACTTCTCAAGATCAGTGTTCACATTATGATCATTGCAGTCATGTATGTAAACTATAATAACTTAAAGCCACAATTCTTTGATAAAATAACTAAAGCATATAATATAGTTGTAAAGGAAGAAAATATAATCAATATTCTACATTTTGACTTTTATCAAATAAACAAAAGACCATGAAATAACATCAATCTCATGATTCTATTATAAATGTATGGTATAATTCTCATGTTACAACTCATTTAAAATGACCACTTACTTATTAGAAACAATTACCAAGATTAACATTGAAACATAATAGTTCCATACATGAAATGTACTTGTTTCCCTATAAAAAAAATTTCCCTTGCCATTTTCCGCATCTAGAAACAATCTAAAATATAAATGAATGAGGGGAAGGAGGCACAGCAGAAAAGCAGGTAAGATTGTAGTGTAAGCTTAAGGACACATTGTTAATTTTGCTTTCTTGTATCATTGCTCAGCTACTTTCTATATTTTGTCATGCTGCAATTGGCTAGAAAAATAATTTAATAGTAGCAGCCACCCTTTATGCTTCTTAACTAAACAAAATAAGACATAGAAAAGTGTAAAACACATTCTTGGTTTTTGTAAGAACTCAAAAGCAAACATATTTCAAGTAAGTATTCACTTTTATTTTCATCAGAGACTTCTAAACCCTTCAGAGAATGGTTTCATGGGAAAGATCAAAGCTTAGATTCAAAAGCAGACAATATTGTGGACCTATTACTGATCTTAAACAAATTTTATTTCAAATAAAAGCTTCAATTCTGTTTCCTTTCCATTAAAGAAAGTAAAACAATTCAACCATTTCATTTGTAAAGTCATTCAAGAGTTGTCCCAAATATGTAGTCCAAATTTGCATAAAGGTACACTGAATTTTCTTTATGAATGAAGAACAAGATACCTATTTCCAAAACACAAAATTTACATCTAGCCCAGGAATATATTTTTGAAAAATCTTCTTTTACCTCCTATGCACTGACAAATTTAAAAGTGCCACAATCATAAATATGATTAACTTGTAGGATTAATAAGTATACTTACTTTTTACAATAATAGTCTATATCAGATTTAATAGGCATTTTCTCCATATTTCAGATAACTATACCTTCATGGTTACTGTCCAATAAAATTTCTGAGTAACTTTTAAAGTAATTCATGAAACTACTTGATGCATTTATACTATTATTTTAGAGTATTTAATTGACCCTATTGTCTCAGATGCTGTATGCTAACAGCACTGTAATTAAGAAAATGTGCCAGTTTTTTAAAACCTATTGTTATAAATAAGGAAGGGTAAAAGAGGTATGTGCGGTTTAAAATTCTAAATAATATTTTGAGCATTGTTTTATTACATACAGACATCATTACCAAATGGCACTGCTTGGAATTAAAACTAAAGTTATTTCCCTCTTCTCAACTTTGCTGGTCTGTAGTATTTCATCAAATCACATACTTCTTATACATTTGTTGCTATTTCCCCCTGTAGTTTCTTCCTTTAGCTTTACCCCAGAAACCAACAATAGCAGGCACAGTGATTCACAGTTCTGCCTTTTTCCTTCTCCAGAAATATAAACAAAGAAGTGTGGTTTGTTGTTGTTTGTTTGTTTGTTTTATATTTTTGTTATTTTGCTGCTTGCAATTTGGTATTTTTCCAAGGGCAAGAAGAAGGATCCCGGCAGGTGTAACTTCATGCCTAAGGAGAGCTTAACAGATGCTTCTATTTACAGCTTTAAAGACCTACCCTGTTTTACAAGCGTTTGCATATTAGACCAGACTCTCAAGTATGCCAAGATTTATGACAAATGAAATAAACTTCTGTGCAGGGGAAGGGGGCATGGAAAGCTTTGAGACTTTTTATTGTGCTGCTTTATTTTGCTGATTTTCAACTCATGGTGTTCTGCTCCAGACTTGCAAGCCTGGTGGTTTACCCCTCTGACATTTTCCTTTAGCACAGCTATAAATAGGGGGGAAAACTTCATTCTGGAATTAGCTCTACACTCTCTTGCACAGACTAGACATCTTCTCCTCACAACTTAGCATCTCTCCCTTCCCTAACGCTATAGCTATGTTTCTTTAAAATCAATGTAGTCGTCCTTTGCTGTTAAATTTTTTAAGCAAGTTATCATCTCATATCAAAATCAATATCTGCTGTCTTCCGTCGATTAAATACACTATAAAAAGCTGGAAAAAACCAACCCCTTCTGAAATGCACTTAGCCCACAAAGAAAACTTGTTTCTGTTTTCCCTGGAGAGCAGCACTCCCTCCTCCTTCGGACGCGCCCTGCTGAATTCTCCGCCCACTCCTCGCTTGAGGGCACGATGACTGACGACTGTCCCCACTCTGCTTGTCTCCACACAACTTTCCTCTACCATGTGCTAACTTCCAGGGCACAGCCTTTGTGGAGAGTAGCAAAGAATCATGTACAGCCCCCACATTAGAAAGCAAGACAGCAGGGGTCCTACCAGCGCGGCTCTTGATGACGTTGTTGAATCTGTCCCCCGCAGCATCGTCCTGGGTCTCTTCCAGACCTCTTGGCTGAGCCATATCCACACATTAAGTGTCCCGGAATTCCCCACGCCCCAAACTTTGAAGGCGGGTGGGTTCCTGTGGTCTGCTGGATGCTCTCAGAAGGTAGCTTGCTGGGTATCTGGTGCGTCTGTCCACCTGAGGGAGGATTTTCCTCCTCCCCAAGCCCTCAGCCACAGATATAGGGATGCAGGAGGAGCAGGGAGTTCGGTTGGAAAACACAGAAACACAGACACCTTGGCGTGGGTTGGTTGAAAGAGGGCTCTGTCAAAATGCCCAGCC
This sequence comes from Rhynchomys soricoides, assembly GCA_019843965.1. Lineage (NCBI taxonomy): Eukaryota > Metazoa > Chordata > Mammalia > Rodentia > Muridae > Rhynchomys > Rhynchomys soricoides. Next base: position 769,002 of record JADRCH010007279.1, read on the forward strand.
CATCCTTAGAGAGGAGGAAACAGGTGCTTTCCCCACCTCCGGGATCTAAAATAGAGTGGGTGAGGCCTGGAAGGTGAAAGCTGAGGAGGGACCTATTGGTCAATAAATCCACAAGCAAGTTGGAGACTTGCTTTTCCATGCTGCGCAGAATCAATGCAAAAACAGGAGCAATTAGGAAGCTGCTTGCCAAAAGCATCACATGAGGCCATGAATGATTTAACATTGCCACAAAGATGACTGCACTGGGGAGAGGAGTCACTCACTTTCACTATCTGGGTCACTCACATGTTGTGTACCCCATTTTCTTATACTGACCTCAGTACACTGGCTAGGCATAGATAAAATAGGCGGAGAGCAATTAATATTCTTAGACGATTTCACCAAAGCTACACACTCTTCCTTCAGTGTGTATATTCACTCAAACTGCCTCCTCCATCACTTCCTCCCACTACTGATTCTAGAATTAGATTGGACTATAAACAGCTCATATGACATTATTTTCTAAAAATTTCAAAAGTGACTCTCATTTGGTTAGTATCCTAATTCTTTTCTTCCCTAACCTGATACAAACAACTTACCATAAACTCTCCTGTGTCCATAAAGACACAGGAATGAAACAGGTCTTCATTCCTGTGACCCTACTCCTATACTGAAGAAAACTTAACTTTACAAGAGATGCTTGGCAAGGGAGTTAGAAACAACTGAAGATTTTCTTGTCCTCTTTATTTTCATTAAAATGGCAATACATTTTGGATAATCTGGGGAGGTTTACAGAACAACAATGCCTGTGTTCCACCAAGTTGTCCTGGCCTTGTAACTGGGCATCAGGATTTGCACAAGATGCTAGATAATTTTAATGGGCAACAATCCCCTTAATAGTGTCTTAGTTTACAAATAAGTTTTCAGAGCTCTTTGTGTTGCCCTTTTCATTTCAGTGGATACTTGAACAAAGCATACATAGTTACAGATAAACTCAGTATATTCTCAGAAATAAGCGAAATCATAGTCAGGCAGGCCTGGTGGTTTAGTCCTTTAATCCCAAGTACGTGGGCATTTTGGGGAAAATTGATATAGGACAATAGGAATTTCAAAGGCTGTCTGTGCTACAAAGTTCATGACCTATTTGGGCAACTTAGAATTTGTCTCAAAATAAAGCAATGGTACAATGCTTGCCCAGCATTTGAGAGCCCTTAGACTCAATCCCTATTACAATAAATTAAAACAAATAATCTAATATATATTAGATTGTATATTATTAAACTAATCTAATCAGAACAATCTATGTAAAATTCTACTAACATAAGCATAGGTTAAAATTGCATGTAAATTAATTTAAAATTATTTGTGGAATGTTTTATGAAACAAGGAAATTATAGCTAAATATAGTCTTTAAAAAGATAAGACCTGTGTAAAATGTCTATACTATTTGGCTACTCGACTATAGCAAGCATCTCTATGGTACATAAGAGAAAACATATTTTAAAAGTGAATCAAGACTTTTGTGAGCCACCGAACTGCCTAGGCTTCTAAAGGCAGAGAGACTAGGTGGTTGGAAATATTGCTCATTATTTTATTCTATTAAAGTCATCTTCAAAGTTAGTTTGAAATCTGCCTGGAAACTGGCTGGTGCAAATGATCAAGGAGCAGAAAAGAAACTGCTACAATCTCCCTTATTCTGAGTTCACACTGATCTATTTATTTCAACAAATATAAAAGATCAACTCCCTAATAATTCCTATTCAAAAACCTTTGAGGTTAGAGAGGTTATAAAACTACTTCCCTGCCAATGAGCCAGTTATAGCCAGATAACTCCTTGACTGGTCCATAGGGATTTTAAATATTGTTCATTTTTCTGAGCAAACAATTTCCATGGACACCTGGAGAACTTAGCACTGAGTGCATTTTCAACTAGGAAGATAAAAGACCTTTAAATAGTATTACATCAAAGAATTTGAGATTAGTAGCTGAAACAATTTATATCATGCAGTGTCCAACTTGAATATGAATGTGATATAATGAACCAAAAGACCATGTTAATTCTGAACGAAAAGTTGCCTCTAGTATTTCTGAAATACAGCACTTATACATTAAATTAGAACTATGACTCGCTTGAACTTCCATGTAGTTTCCTTTAGCAAAAGTGAGAAACAGCAATTTTGATGTATGTTTTAAGTACTGACATCAATTTATATAGAGATATCCATTGATTTCATGGAAGAATCTTCATGAATCAACAGGGCTATTTGTTAGTTTACTTTTGGAGATAATGAAGAAGACAAAGTTGAAAATATATGTATTTTAGGGATACACAGAAAGCATTTTTCCCTAGGAGACTAGAAACATAGCCTATTTTTTAGATTGCCATCATAGGCATCAAAATTTGCCATCAAAATTTGCTCTGCAAATTTTCTAAGAAACATTTCAACACAACCAAGCATAATTTAGTAGGGGTAACCCTAGTAAAGCTAAAGCTGAAATCTGAGACATTTTTGTCACCATACTCAAGATTAGTAGCCCTAAAGTGGGTATTGTAATAAATATTATTTTAGCAATCCTGTTTGCAACCCATGATTTCAATTCACAGGAGTCTAGAAGAGCAAGAAGACTACACCTCTCCAACGAGTAGTTTCTGTGTTCAGGAAGAAACACTAGTGTCTTTGCTCATTTTGGCCTCCTAATATTAATAATTTAATCTAAAGATTTTACCCAGAAACTAATATATATATATATATATATATATATATATATATATATATATATATAATATTATACATATTATACTGACCTTTGATTTGATATTATGGACTTTAGAAAAGAGATGGCTTATAAATTAATCTCAGTGAACCCCCCCCCAATAACTAAATAACTACTCAGTCAACTAATCAGGCAAGGCTGTGTATCTAAAATTTGTGAAAATCTCATCTGATAATACAGATTTACAACACCTATTGTATTACTTATTGAGTAATAAGTCAAGTATTTAGTCAAATATTTAGTTATTTGTAGTGCTCAGCCCCTAGGATTAGTGGTACCCAGGGCTCCCTTTGACCCTTTCCTTTCTACCTCCCTATTCAGCTTCTGAATCTCACCTCCTCTATGGTTTTCTGATCCAGTTAGTCAGACAATGACCCAAACCATGTTCCTGATGAACATCATAGATTAAAAATAAGAGATGAACATGCCTAAAGCCTAGAGCTAACTGGATGCTGTTCTGCAGGATCTATTGAAGAAGAGTTATAGGAGAAGCAATGTCTGGATGAAGAAGCTAGGAAAACCCCCTCAGATAACTATAAGAATTGCTCCATAACTTCCACTGGCAAAAGGCTATCTGCCCTCTTCCCCCACTAAAAGGAAGATGAGGGAGATGGATGGTGGGCTTACTGAGGGGGGAGTCCTCCTAAATCCAATACATATGTGATCAAGCTGTTTGACCATTGTATGGTCCTGGACCAGTTCAGTGAGAACACACTACTGTGCCTTTTCTTTTGTGACTGGATGTACCACAGCCCCTCAGGGAAAGAGTATGAGTGCTTACCCAACTCACCACTGCCTAGCCCCTGATATGCCTGAGAATAAGGAAAGTTTAGAGGTCTCTAACAACAAAGGAGGCAATGTGTACAGCCTACCTCCCCTGGACCACTTGAAGGTTCCCACAAATGGCACATCCCACCCTTAGTCCAGTCTGAGACACAGGGTACCCTTGATGATGAGCCCTCTAATCCTTAAACTTTTCTATCCACACTTATCTGTTGCAACATGCAGTGTTGAAAGTGCATATGCCAGAGGTAGAAGGAAGTATCTCACCAGAACCAGCTTCTGTACTCAGAAAATATGAAGATGTAGTTGTAGGAGTGCCACTGATGGTCCAAGTTCCCCACCACAGTAAAACCTGCCTCTAAGCCACAAAAAGTTAAATTAAACATATTAACATCATTTCCCCACTCTCTCTCCTCAGAAACACTAGTTTCTGAGTAAGATCTCCCATCTTTTAATATCATAGCATCTAATTATTTAATTATTCATGTAACATATGTATGTGTGTGAATAAATATGCATAAATAGCATATGTGTGTAGTTAGTGTTGCTAAGCCTATTTAGTGTCATTTGTATGTATAATTTTAGAACTGACTTATGATTGAATAAGCATTTATGGGGAGTCATCTCTGGGGAAAATTAATTCTCCATCTCACAGTAGTCCTTAATTTCCTGCAATTCTTTATTCAGTGTTGAGGTGTCATGTGATTTATCCCATCTATACTGACATGTTAGTTTGTGTTGCCATTATTTAGGCCTTAGCTAAACAGACACTAAGATTTCATAGGTGCCGCTTCCCTGTGTCTCCTGCAAAAGAATTCCTGTTCTTCTCGAATTTGTCAATCTTTCCATACCCTCTTCCTCAATGTTTTCTGAGTCTTGAGAGTTTTATTATAGATGTATCAAATAGAGATCGATACTCCTCAATCCCCTTCTCTTTGCATTTTGAATAGTTGTATCCTTCTGTAATTAGCTATATCTGTTGATATTTTTAAGCTTCTTTGATGAGAGATAAGAGATATGTTTATTTGTGGGTATAAAAATAAATATTCAGAATGCAGTTAGGAATTATGCCTGTTTTAGTAAATCAGAAATTGGTTCTTTTCTAAGATCTGTGACCTCACTAGCCAAGAGTAGTTACCTGAATTTCTAGTACTGGCCATGATTTCAATCTTGTTCAGTGTTTTCTAAGCCAAATTAATAAAGTTTGGCTACTGCCAAGAGGTGAATGCCATTATTGTACCATTAGGGATATCTTGCCATGCTTGTAATTATTGTGGTTCATAATCATCGGAATTGGGATATACTGTTATGAATGCTTGCATAATAATATCAAGATCTAGGAGTCTTTGGGTAAAATCCAGCTTAATTCTTCCCACATTTGTGTCCAAAGTACACAATGTCCTCAGCAATAAGGACTTACCTTCAACTTCCTTCTGGGAGGCAAGGAAGAAAAGCATCAATAATTTGTATAGTTTTGTGAGTCCACCGACCGACAACTGCAGAAGATAATGCTCATGTTTGGTGAGTGAGGTTTTAGTTAGAAAGTCTATACCTCTGGAGGAAGTATTGGTCACCCTGACTGGTGTAATTTGTTTAAAGAGCATACACACACAAATAAGGAGGTAGCACACAAGCATACATGCATGCACATACACAGGCATTAACACATATATAATCGTATGTAAATATAATGATTCCTATATTTTTTAATGTGTTTTATGCGCCCACTCCTGTATTATGCTCTTTCCCTACTCTACAACTAATACCCTTCCCCATTTTCTACATTCCTTCCTTTTAGTAACATTAAATCCAAACTTTAAATGTTGCATTGAAAACTAGCAACAGTGTTATAATTGGAACAAAGCCCTAGTCATGATTTTGAGATCACAAAACTTATTTAGCAGGTCATAGAGAAATATAAAGCTGTTGTTTGACTTCTCCTTCACCTCAAACCAGAGGAATCTAATATAATTGGTGCTATGAAAAGAATTCTGATATGGCAAGTGAGGCTAAATTTCTGGGAAAATGTTAATGGTTGGAAATCTATGTATGTAAAATCATGGAATTGATTTAGTTGCTTGTAGGTGTACAGAATACAGCATTTGAGTATAAGTTACTTCAGTTTTAGGGACACATTAAATGGGTTGAATTTTAGATCATATATAGATTGATTACTTAGTCACAAATCAAAATATATGTATGTAGTTGTAAAAGATGCATGCTGTCTTATAATATCTCATGTATAATTTTGGGCATGTAAAGTATCCTTCTCCTAATGTAATATTTCTTGGGATATAATCATGTGTTTATCATTACACTTTTTATAGTACATATTTGATAAGATCAACAGAGACAATAACTAAATGGCAATTCATTATAAACTATATTATTAATTACTTATAAATTATTTCATCATTCCTTATATATTTGATGAGTAAATTAAAATTTGAAATTCACAGCAATATTTCACTACATAATAAACTAACTTGAAATGTGGAAATTTAATAATGACATCTTTCTGTCTTGGATGTGAAAATATGACTTAGGTTTCATATGGCTAACTTATTTTTTTCCATTGTTTATTATGGCACTGGATACTTGTTGTTTGTTTTACTGTATTTACATGGCATTTCTATTTACTTGTCTGCCGTCCTCAAATGTAGGTCTTGAGGTTGAAGGTAAGGATCAAGTAAAAGAAAAAAGAAAATCTATGTCACCATGAAATATCTAAGCCAGGAAGCCGTTAAATATCATATCAGCCACATTTAAATCTGCTGCTGTTATAAAATAGCCCTCTAAAAGTACCTGTAAAGGATAAAGTGTTTATTTGTCTTATAATTTCAGGTTACTGCTCATCTTTTGTGGGGAAGTCAAAGCAGGAATTTGAAGCACAAAATCACCTCAACAGTCAGGGGCAACCAAAAAAATATAATTCGTGCTCAGCTCACACTGTTATACACTTCAGAATCCTAACACAGAATACGATGAGCAACAGGGGGCTGAGTCTTCCCATATCAATTAAAGTAATCATGACAATGTACTACAGATATGCCCACAGGACCAAACAAATCTAGACCATCCCTTATTGGAACTCTCTCCTCAAGTACTTCTAGATTGTTTTAAATTTATATCTAAAACTGACCATCACAGAATTCTAGGAGAGAATTTAGTATACAATTTTCAGAGTAATGACATTAAATTTGTATGTTTACTTTTCAATCACAGATAATAACACATTTACTTTCCAATGAACACTAAAATACTACACAATAAATTTAAAAAAAAATCCCCTAGAAGGTAATACAAGATTAGAATTTTTTATTGGTTATGTATTTTAAAAGTGTACTATAGTTCACATTTGTAAGTAATTATTGAATGGTCTGGGACAATGCTACGGCATGTAAAAGCAAAGATAGTTTTTTTTTTTTTAAAGATGCCATAATTTAGAAGGGAGCGGTAGAATATAGAGACTTGAAAGTTGTGAACTCAGTAGCAATGCTGAGCTCAAGATTTTGAGCATTTAAAGAATGTACCACTATAAAAATCTGGTAGACTATAGAAAAAGTGGTGATTTTTGTCATTTTTATTGTTGCTTTGAGACAGAATTTTGTGTAACCCAGGCTGTCTTCAAACTCAGTGAGTAAACTAGGAAGACTTTGAACTTTCTTTGCATTCTTCTAAATGCTGCTATTACCACCAATGTAACACTATATCAACCAGTAAATCAAATTCATTATCATCATGAAAAAGAGTAAAGTACCATTTAGTTTTATTTTTTTATTGTGAGTTTGTTAAAGTTTGAGTGGAAATTCAATGGTAATATCTTGCTATTAACTTACCATTTGCTAAAACTTTCTTCACAAATACATCCACCACGACGATAACAACAATGGTGATGGTGATGATGAGATCTGTGTACGTGTTTTCTACTTAAGGTGGAGAATTCTGTAGCTTCTTCTGTGAATCATGGCCATTTGTGGGACTCTATGTTAATTTACTGCAAATGGAAACTCTTCAAATGAAGGTTACGATTGATTTGTGGTTATGATAATTCTTTCTTTCTTTCTTTTTTATTTTATTTTTATTTATTTATTTATTTTTCATATTTTATTTACATTTCAAATAATTCCCCCTTTCCAGAACTCCCCTCTGGAACCTCCCTATTCCCTCCGCCCTCCCCCTGCCACTATGGGGACATTCTCCAACCTACCCACCCACCCACTCTCATCTTCCCTCCTTGGCATTCTCCTATACTGGAGGATCTAACACCCTCAGGCCCAAGGGCCTCTCTTCCCCTTGATGTATAACAAGACGCTCCTCTGCCTCATTTGTGGCCAGCACCATGGATACCTCCATGTGTATTCTTTGGTCGGTAGATCAGTCTCCAGGAGTATGGAGGGGGCACTCAGGCCAGTTGCCACTGTTGCTACCTCCTTGGGGCTGCACACTCCCTCACCTACTTCAGTCCTTTCTCTAAGTCCTCCATCTGGGACCTCACACTCAGCTCTACTGTTGCTGTGAAGTGACTCTTGGGTATTTCAAACTTTTGGGCTAATAACCACTTAAGAGTGAGTACTTACCATGTTCATTCTTTCATGACTGTGTTACCTCGCTCAGGATGATATTTTCAAGATCCATCCATTTGTCTGAGAATTTCATGAAGTCATTGTTTTTAATAATTGAGTAGTATTCCATTGTATAAATGAAATACCACATTTTCTGTATCCATTCCTCTGTGGAGGGACATCTGGGTTGTTTTCAGCTTCTGGCTATTATAAATATGGCTGCTACGAACATAGTGGAACATGTGTCTTTATTATATGTTGGAGCATCTTCTGGGTATATGCCCACGAGTGGAATAGCTGAGTCCTCAGGTAGTATTATGTTCATTTATCTGAGGGTCCGCCAAACTGATTTCCAGAGAGGATTTATCAACTTGAATTCCCACCAGCAACGGAGGAGTGTTCCTCTTTCATTACCACCAACAATGGAGGAGTTTTCCTTTTTCTCCACATCCTCGCCAGCATCTGCTATCACCTGAGTTTTTGATCTTAGCCATTCTGACTGGTGTGAGGTGAAATCTCAGCGTTGTTTTGATTTGCATTTCCCTGATGACTAAGGATGTTGAACATTTCTTTAGGTGCTTCTCGGTCCTTCGACTTTCCTCAGTTGAGAATTCTCTGTTTAGCTCTCATCCCCATTTTTTGATAGGGTTATTTGGATCTCTGGAGTCTAGCTTCTTCAGTTCTTTATATACACTGGATATTAGCCCTCTATCAGATGTAGGATTGGAAAAGATCTTTTCCCAATCTATAGGCTGCCGTTTTGCCATATTTACAGTGTCCTTTGCCATATAGAAGCTTTGTAATTTTATGAGGTCCCAACTGTCAATCCTTAATCTTAGAGCACAGGGATGGTTCGATACCTGGAAATCCATCAATGTAATCCACTACATAAACAAACTCAAAGAAAAAAACCACATGGTCATTTCATTACATGCTGAAAAAATATTTGATAAAATTCAACATCCCTTCATGTTAAAAGTTTTGGAAAGATCAGGAATTCAAGGAGCATACTTAAACATAGTAAAAGCAATATACAGCAAACCAGTGGCCAACATCAAACTAAATGGAGAGAAACTCGAAGCAATCCCACTAAAATCAGGTACTAGGCAAGGCTGCCTTCTCTCTCACTACCTATTCAGTATAGTACTTGAAGTTCTAGCTAGAGCAATCAGACAACAAATGGAGGTCAAAGGGATAAAAGTTGGAAAGGAAGAAATCAAAATATCACTATTTGTAGATGATATGATGGTATACTTAAGTGACCCAAAAAACTCCACCAGAAATCTGCTACAGCTGATAAACAACTTCAGCAAATTGGCTGGATACAAAATTAACTCAAGCAAATCAGTAGCCTTCCTATACTCAAAGGATAAACAGGCTGAGAAAGAAATTAGGGAAATAACACCCTTTACAATTGTCTCAAACAATATAAAATATGTTGGTGTGACTCTAACCAAACACGTGAAAGATCTGTATGACAAGAACTTCAAGTCTCTGAAGAGAGAAATCGAAGAAGACCTCAGAAGATGGAAAGATCTCCCATGCTCAAGGATCGGCAGGATTAACATAGTTAAAATGGCCATCCTGCCAAAAGCAATATACAGATTCAGTGCTATCCCCATCAAAATTCCAACTCAATTCTTCATAGTCCTAGAAAGAGCAATTCTCAAATTCATATGGAATAACAAAAAAAAACAAAACCCAAGATAGCAAAAGCTATCCTCAACAATAAAAGGTTTTCTGGGGGAATCAGCCTCTCTGACCTCAAGCTGTACTACAGAGCAGTAGTGATAAAAACTGTATGGTATTGGTATAGTGACAGGTAGGTAGATCAATGGAATAGAATCAAAGACCCAGAAATGAACCCACACACTTATGGTCACTTGATCTTCGACAAAGGAGCTAAAACCATACAGTGGAAAAAAGACAGCATCTTCAACAAATGGTGCTGGTTCAACTGGCAGTCTACATGTAGAAGATTGCGAATTCAATGATTCCTCATTGTCATTTTAACTTAATTTTATTTTGTTGATTTTGTTATCGTTTTTCTTTCCTATCCACCTGTTTCCACTTGTACCATTCTGTACCAGTATACTCTATTCTGAATTCATGTCACATGGTTTCTAATGACTTCCCATTTCCTCAATACCTTTGTTTCCTCTTCTAATGGTCTTCTTTTAAGTTTTATAATCTATATCGACATTCATACCTGTGTGTGTGTGTGTGTGTGTGTGTAAGAGTTTGTATATGTGTGTGTGCACACACATGTGTGTGTATGTGTACATATTTTCTTACACATTGCTAAAAAACAATGCATTTGAAGTTGTGAACATTGTCTTGTTTTCTTGGTATTAATTTAATTTTTTTTTGACAAATGTATACATGTATATAATATGTTATAAGTATTCTCTTACCGTTTAGACAGAAGGAGATAATTTAACAGACACACACACACACACACATACAAACCAATCAAAATTCAGATTTGTGGAGGCCAGTCTCAAAGGTTAAGACTACAATATACCTCATCTACCTAAGGCTTATGGATCATTCAAAATAAGGAAGTAGGAAAATTATAATGTACACAACAGAAATTCCATGAGTCCTCAACCTTAAACAAAGAACTCCAGGAAACTAAGGAATGATAACAGCATGAAACAGTCTTCTTCAGGAAAGAGCAAAGCAATTGGTTATCTAATAGCAAATGATCAGCTCTGATAACCTACATACAAGTAAAATTTACATATATTTTTTAAATTTAGAATACACCCCCCCCATACACACACACATGCATGTGGCAACAATTAATGAAAAAGGGTCCATGAATTTGAAAGGAAAAAAGAGGGATATGTGGGAGGGATTGGAGAGATGTGACGATGGGAGATATTATTATCTCAAAAACATAAAGAAAAATATTTTAAATGAAATTTGAAAGCAAACAAACCAGAAAGACCAATATAAAAGAAGACTATAATCATTTGAATGTCAGTTGAAAACAGTACATTCCCAGCCAGCATATAATTACTAATGTGAGCCCTTGCTTTCCATATATCTACAATATAAGGAGGTTTTATAACTTGAGTATAATGATCTATATATAAGGAAAGGAACAGAGTATAACGTGAGAAATATTTCAAGGTGCAGATTCATGTAGGAGCTCTTCAACCATGGCTTTAAATTCAGTGCTCATTGAGAAGGGAAACCACTGAAGACTTAAATGGAAGAATTGCACGCCATCATTGAACTTTTAAAGGCTGCTCAATGAAAGCTAAAAGAGAGAAAAGAGCAAAGAAAGCAATGGCTGTGAAAAAGAGGGCCACTTATCATTTTTGTAGTAGTTCAGGTCAGGAATGATGGTGGCATAATGTTGCTGTGAATGTGCTATAATTTTCAGATATATCTCAGAGATAAAACTTGGCATGTGTATCATTCATTCATCAATGCTTACTGGGAATACTGGTTGAGTATGTCTAATGAACATAATATTGCATCCATTGAAAATCGTCTGCTAGGGTTAAGAAATTTTTGGACTTGTAAATGCAGTATTTCAGCGTTTGTTTACAATATACATCATCTCTATGATTTCAGTTTATTTTTCTCTTCCACACAGTTCTTTGTCTTTCCAACTACCCTCAATGTTGAAGTTCAAGGATTGGCACCCATTCTATTTACTGCAGAACTCATCAGCATGTGAGTTTTCTCATTATAGTATGAATAGAATGCCAAGCTGTAGTCATGGTGACCAAGAGCTATGCAAACGTAGTTGAATTTTTTTTTTCTTTTTCTTTATTTTCTTTTAGAATTTTACTCTTCTTTATCCAATTTCCTGCCATGCCCTTGGCTCATCATCAGACATAATTTTATCTTCTTTATCTTATTTTGTCAGTCAAGCATATTCATTATTTCTAGTTAAACTCATGACCAAGAAAGTATTGGCAGACACTAAAATTTTTCCAAGTTATTTCATGTATATTGAACTACTCGTGTCTTACAAAAGCTGCTTAATTCAACTTAAAGAAGTATGATTACATATTATACTTTATATTACATTCACATCATAATATTATGTATTTTGAATCTTGTCAGATCATATAAATCTTCCTCCAGTAAAAAATGACTCAATTAAATGTCTCCGACAGTGAGAAATCTGTATAATGTTGTGTCTTTGGTAAATGTTTAAGAATGTGCATATACAGGCTATTACAAGGAAACAATATATGGAGGACATTATTACTTTCTGATGAGTTATTAATAACATATAAATAAAAGCTAATTATTCTGTAATCTTACAAATGCACATGATAACAAATTTAGGCAACTTGAAAAGGTAAATATTTAAAATTATATACTACTTATAGTTAATTAACATAATAATATCACAACTGGAAATTTGTGCTAGACCATAAATCAAGAAAGACAGATAACATGAGACTACAAAACATTTTAATACTTTTGGAAGCATTTCTCTGCAAGCAAAATATACCTTCTTCATTGCAAGTCATTACACACAAAGCATAGAAAGTCTAATGTTATTGAGATCCCATATAAAATGCAAAGACTACAATCTCCAAAATTTCAGCGAGTCTAAACTGGCTGTAATGGAAACACTTTCATTTCAAAGAGAGTACTTTTTATGATGCACATATAAGAAAATTGTGATGTATTAGTTATCCTGCTTCAGTATAGAATTAAAGTAGTTGTACTGATTGGTTTTTGTCAACTTGACACAGACCTTGACGTATCTGAGAAGATGGAATCTTAACTGTGAAAATGCCTCAGTTAGACTGGCCTGTAGGTTATTCTATAGAGAATTACCTTGATTAATGTTTAATAGTGGGAGGGCCCAGCCTATTGTGGGCAGGGCCAACACTGAGCTGGTAGTCCTAGGTTGAAAAAGAAAGGAGGCTGAACCACTCATGGGGATCAATCAAGTAAGCAACATGGCTTCTGCTTCAATTCTTGTCTCTAAGTTCTTGCCTGGAGTTCATGTTCTTAATTCTCTCAGTGAAGAACTGTGGTGTGAGAGGTGTAAGTTGAAATAAATTGTGCTTTCCCAGTTCCCCTATGTCATGGTATTTTATCACAGCAATAGGAAAGTAATCAAGACAAGAGCTAGGAAAATGTTATAAAATTGCAGGTGAAATGTCTATCTACAAAATATCATCCTGAGTGAGGTAACTCAGACCCAAAAGGACATGCGTTATATGTACTCACTAATAAGTGAATACTAGCCACAAAGTACAGAATAGCCAGGATACAATCCACAGAACTCAAGAAGGTTAATAAGCAGAAGGACCCTAGTGAGGATGCCTCAATCCCTCTTGGGTGGGAGAAGAAAGCAATCACAGAGGGGGGCAGAGGCAGAGAGGGACATGGGTGAGAGAGAGGATAAAGAGGGGAAAATAGGAACAAGATCAGGTAATGGGGGGGCAGGAATGAAGCCCTGGGGGCCAGCAGAATGAATAGAAATATGTAGTCTCAGGAGGTAGGAGGTATGGGGATCCTTTATAATATACTAGAGACCAGGGAGGTGGGAGAAACTCAGGACTGAGAGGCGACCTTAGATGAAATGTCCAATAGTGGGGAGAGCAAACTTGTAGAACCTACCATCAGTAGAAAGACAGAGCATCAAGTGGAGGGATGGGGTTGCCATCCCATAGTCAAAAACTCTGACCTAGAATTGTCCCTGTCTAAAAGAACTGCAGGGACAAAAATGGAGAAGAGACTAAGGGAAAGGAGGTCTAGTGACTGGCCCAAATTGGGATCCATCTCAAGGGAGGCTCCAAGGCCTGACATTATTACTGATGCAATGGTGTGCTTACAGACAGTAGACAGTAGACTAGCATGGCTGCCCTCTGAGAGGCCCAACAAGCAGCTGAAAGAGCCAGATACAGATACTAACACCCAACCGATAGACAGAACCTGGGGACTTCTGTGGTTGAATTAGGGAAAATCTGGAAGAAGCTGAGGAGGAACAAAACTCCAAAGAAGACCAGCAGACTCAACTAACCTGGATGCCTGAGATCTCTCAGACACTGTGCCACCAACCAGGCAGCTGATATGAGGCCCCTGACACATATACAGCAGAGGACTGACTGGTCTAGCCTCAGTGAGAGAAGAAGCACCTAACCCAGGGAGTGGGGAGGCCTGGTGGGATGGAGGGTAGGGACATCTTAGAAACTGGGGAGGAGAAATGGGATGAGAAACTGTCAGAGGATGGACCAGGAAGGGGATAACAACTGGACTGTAAAAAAGATTAAATAATAATAATATTAATAAAAAAGTAGTGAAATTATCAAATTTACGTTCTCATATATTCCAAAATAATTATTTTGATCATACTTAGTTAAATTTAATAGTACTTCTTCCTATATAAAAGTTAACATTTTAAAATTAACACACTGATAATGTCCTCTGTTGACTTTGCAGTGACAATCAAAATATTAGGGCATATAAAATGTCTATAATATTTAATAGTAAATTACTAAGGAATTACTGTTCTGTACATATTTTGAATATGAATGCATCTTATTTTTATAACATGCTAGTAATGTATATATAAAGAGTCATGGTCTGAGTTCTTTTTCCCATAATAATTTTATGATTGAGCCCTAGATTATTTTCTATATAATAATCTTATGTAATCTTACTAATACCTATCTATGTCATAGGTAGCAGATTTAGATAACTTTAGGAATTAAATATTTTTCAACCAATACTACATTTACCTAGTTTTAATAGGAACATGGTGAAGAATGAAGCTCAGTATTGATGCTATGTATCAAAAAAGAGATGAAATGAGGTACATTTTCTTACCTTGAGAAAATAAATTAAGGCCACTAAATCCCCCCTGTTCTCATGTATGTTCAATTCACAGCTTATGAACACTAGAAATAAAACAAGTCAATTGACTAAATATGATATAAACTGGCAAAGCCAGCAAATCTAAGGTTTTTTTTGACCTTGTCTAATAGAGGCAATATCTATAGTTTGACATTTAATTCAATTATACTGTCAGGTTAATATATATATATATATATATATATATATATATATATATATATATATATTTTAGGAGGCAATAGAATTCATAAGTAATTAGAGAGACATTTAGTCAAGAATTGTCTAACATTGGTATGAGCAATTAATTTTATTGAAAAAAATAAAATGCAGCCTTGATAAGACAGTATTAAATTAATTAATTAGAGAATATATTAAATGCATACAACAATGGGCATAAAATAATCATGAGAAAAGTAAAGTGATTAAATATTTATAGAAAGGCATTTGGGATGTTACAAGTAATTGTGGTCTGAAGAATTTCAAAAGGGTTGTAATGTACTATACCAAAATTAGAGTAGTATGTTTGTGTTCTTGTGACTAATCATTGCAGTAGTTCTTGGTAATACAAACTAAAATAAAACAAAAAATATAACTGATTTAATCACCACTATAATGCTAACTGAAGTGAGCAGCTAGAAATTACCAATATACATTGTTACAAATGGCAGATTTGTTTTCTTATACAAGCAGAGTACACCTTCTGACTCAAAGAACAAGAAGGACAGGTTTCAGAGCTGTCATTTGTTTTACAAAATATTGATTTAGAAAATGAAATTTGTGGAACTTCAGTTTTCTCATAATGATGACTTATGAATACCTTTTCTTTCAAATAATTCAAGTAACTACAGTTGTCAATCAAAAAAAGTTTTTATTAAAATGTATTGATCAGTACAACATAGAAGACAATTTTGAAGTGTTGGGTAATCTTCACAGAAACCTAGTTGGATGCATAGTTATGGTAGACCTTTGCAATAGATCTATTAGCTTCAATGGTAATCTCATATATAGAGAGTTTATGTAACATCATGTTTGAATTATTGGAAAATGAGCTAAGCTAAATAATTTAGTCAAAATATAATGTAATATTTCAATTTAAGTTATTATTTACACACAACACACAAACATATACGTTTGTGTGTGTGTGTGTGTGTGTGTGTGTGAGTAATGTTCATCAGTTACAAATTACAACTTTATAAAGAAACTAGGATTCAGTAGATTTGATGAAAGTGAGTAGAAGAGAGGTAGCAGAGGAATGGAAGGCTACCTGGGTTAGTACATCAAATAAAACACAAAAAATATTACCAAATCTTACCAAAAGCAATTTACAGATTCGATGCAATCACCATAAAAATTCCAACAGAATTTCTATAGACCTTGAAAGAGCAATTCTGACCTTCAAATGGAAAAACAAAAAACCTGGGATAGAAAAAAATATCTTAAAAAAATATAAGAAATTCAGGAGGAATCACAATCCATGACATCAAGCAATAGTGATAAAAACTGCATGGAAATGGTACAGAAACAGACACATTAATCAATGGAATAAAATCAAAGACCCAGAAATAAACCAACACATTCGGACACTTGATTTTTGATAAAGAAGCCAAAACCATACAATGAAAACTAGAAAGCATTTTCAATAGATGGTGTGGGTCTAACTGGATATCTACATGTAGAAGAATGAAAACAGATCCATATTTATCACCCTGCACAAATCTAAAGTCCATGTATAGCAAGGATCTTAACATAAAACTGGATACACTAAATCTCATAGAAGAGAAATTGGGACATAGCCTTGAATGCATTGGTACAGGATCCAATTTCCTGAACAGAACATCAATGGCCCAGGCTCTAAGAAAAATTGATAAAAAGAGACCCCAGGAAACTGAAAAACTTATGTAAGCCAAAGGACTCTGTCAATAGGCCTGAATTACAGCCTACAGACTGGGAAAAGATCTTCACCAACCCTACATCTGACAGAGGGATAAGATCAAAAATTTTAAAGAACTCAAGGAGTTAAACACCAACAACCTAAAAAATCCAATTAAAAAATGGGGCACAGAGCTAAACAGAGAATTCTCAACTGAGGAATCTTCAATGACTGAGAAGTGCTTAAAGTCCCTAGTTATCATGGAAATGTAAACCAAAACAACTCTGAAATTCTACCTTATACCCATTAGAACGGCCAAGATCAAAAAGTCAAATGACAGGGACGTGGAGCACAGGGAACACTCCTCCATTGCTGGTGGGAGTGCAAACTTGTACATCCACTTTTAAAATCAATTTAGCAGTTTCTCAGACAACTGGGAATAGTTCTACCTCAAGACCCAGCTATACCACTCCTAGGTATAGACCCAAATCATGCTCCACCATCCCACAAAAACACTTGCTCCACTATGTTCATAGCTGCTTTATTCATAGCAGCCAGAAGCTGTAAACATCCTCGATGTCCATCAACTGTAGAACAGATAAACAAAATGTTATCAAGATGTAAGGGAAAGTGGGGAGGGGGGCATCTGAGAGGAGTCTAGGGGAGGGAAACTGTAAACAAAAAGTAAAAAATCATTCTATAAGAGGGAAAAAGCATGGCATGCATGGCACGTACTCACAAAGTGGATATTAGCTACAAAATACAGACTACCTAGGATACAGACCATAAGAAGTGTACCAAAAAGAAGGGCCCAAGTGAAAGTGCCTCAATCCCACTTAGTGGGAAATATAGTCATGGGAGGCAGAGGGTGGAAGGAACCTAGGTGGTAGAGGGGAGAGGGAAGGGAAATGGGAACGGTATCTGTTATGCAAGGACAAAAGAGAAGTTCAGAGGGATGGGAGAATGAATGGAAATATGCAGCCACAAGGGGAAGGATGCTCTAGAAAGTACCAGAGACCCTGGAGATGCTAGACTCACAGGACTCCATGGTGGTGACCTTAGCCAAAATGCCCAACAATGGGGAGAGGGAATTTGAAGAGTCCACATCCAGTAGGTAGACAGGGCCTCTAGTGAAAGGACAGGGTTACTAACTTATAGTCAAAATTTCTGACCCAGAACTGTTCCTGTCTAACAGAACTGCAGACACAAAAGTGGAAAAGAGACTGAAGGAAAGGTGGTCTAATGACTGGCCCAACAGTTAAAAGTGAGAATTCTGAGGCTCGTGAGAATATATCAGTAAAGCTGTTAAGTACCTTATTAGTTCTAGGGCAAATGAGGTCCTTGTGCTCACAGATAAGCACTAGAGAAACCAGAATCATTAAACATGCAGAGTTTTGTCCTCAGTGGAGGATATGTATAAGCTGTTTTGCACCCATTAGGCTGGGAAGGGGTGTAGTAACTAGCCTGGTGATCTGTACTTCATGTAGGATCATGACACACCTGAGTCCCTTGGACAGTTACATTTATCCCAGACTCTTCCTCCCTAGACCTGTATCTTTAGCTCTGTATCTCAGTCAATAGAATCCTTTCTTATGGAAAAGGCCACTTAGAGTTTTGCAAAAGAGTTATGGTCATGAATAAAGCTCTATTGTGATAATTTCACCAGGAACCACTTTCCTAAAGTAGTACTATACTTAAATATATCTAAAATAAACTGGTGTGAGACTCCAGAAGTATGAATGAACACCAGTTTACTAAGTTATATTAAACCACGTTCCTTTCTTGCCTCACACAGACCATTACTCTGCCTACTCTCGTGTTGGCAGAGATTCCCCAAATTAGGTAAGCGATAACCTTTAGTTTAGAAACCCTATCTTGGGATCAGAAGTTAACTTGGTTATTGAGACTCTGTTTAATATCCATAAAGTACATTCAGTGTCACTAAGATGCTTTCCCATGTTGAGAATATGAGAATATATGAAAATTCGAAGCAAAGAGACATAGAAATCATCTTTTCTGAGTTGCTTGAGGTTGACCTCAGTTGAGTGGAGGAAGATGAGAAGCCATGGCACTGAGGTGAGTAACTAAATCCCACCTGTGATGCTCAAGTCAATCTTGCCCAGGGGACTGGACCAATATCAAAGCATCAGGTTGCAGCTGAAGCTGCCCTGTCTGATCCACCCCTCACCTCACTAGAGATAAATTGAAGTCTCATAAGGAATGCCTATTTTCATAGAGAATTTTAAAGTATGAACTCTCATTTTGACTAGCTGCAGTATGAAAAAGTCTGGCAACAGATAGGAATTGCTGTAGTTTTTGCCACAAAGTACAGTCAACCATGCCTTTCCATCAGGAATATCAGCTTACCCAGTCAGCCATATTAAATAAAAATTTACAGAAACAAACATTTTCTGGCCAATCTTGATTGTCAACTTGATAGGATTTAGAATTACTATAGTAACACATTTCTAATACGGTTCAGGAGCCACAGGTTTGATGGCCCTGGATATTCTAACACAACAGGAGAGCAAGAAAATGACGTTAAATCCAATCTTATAAAATTGATCAAGGCCTTTAAAGAGGAAATGAGTACATGATTATCATATTTAGATAATCTAAGGACTTATCTAAATTAGGTTAATCGAAATAGATGGACTCACCCTATGTGTGGGTAGGACTGTTCCATGGACTGGAGTCCTGGCTAAAAGAAAAGGCAAAAGCAACCTTAGGTACTCAATGCTCTATGTTTCCTGACTGTAGATGCAACATGATCAGCTACTGTACCTGTACTTTCCCACCATGATTGACCTTATCTCTTGGAACTGTAAGCTTCAATAAATTCTTCTTTTCTTAAAAATAAAGATATTGTTATTCATACTGATTTGGATGTTGTGTTTATAATTTATAGAAACTGATCAAATAAAAAAGAATAATAACTCACTTAAAGTAAATGGCTTAGAGTGTTTGAATAATATATAATTACCTTGAAATAACCTTGAAATTTTACTTTCACATTTTAAAGATCTTTGACTTTTCTTGTCCTTCAATACCACTCATTTTAACTACTAATATATACTGATGCAACTATATTGATAGTGCTGTATCATGCAGGGAAATTTAACAATAATAACATGAACTAAATAGCATTTGCCAAGCAGCTGTACAAAGTATTTTTGTAAAACTAAGGGAAATGAGCCAATACTAACAAAGAAGTTAAGCAATGATTCTTGTATATTTATTGTAAATATACAAGGTTGGAGAGACGGCTCAGTAATTAAGAGATACTGTTGTTTTGGCAGAGAATTGATTCCCAGCATGCACATGGTATTTCATACACATCAGTAACTCCAGTTCCAGGAGATCTGGTGTCCTTTTCTTATTTGCACAGACACTAAGTTCACATGTGATACACATACACATATACATGCAAGCAAAACAAATAAAATAAAATGAAGAAATTATAATAAAAATTTTAAAAGAAAGGTACTGCTTAGATTAAAGAAAAATAATTTAAGGAAATTATTTGAAAAAAGAAACACTGATATTTTGGACATTAAGTTCTTGGATATATAACGGAGGATATAAAATGTCTTGGTTTAAGATACAGAGTATGGGCTTTATCTGTTTAGTGTACAAAGCAATAATCTTCTTGTTTCTGTAAAAAGTTAAAGAAGAAATGCTAGGTGCATATTCTTGAAAAAGGGTTAATAATTTATTTACATAGAGACAAAAGCCTCAGTAAGAACATTTTTGAAAATGAAATCTGACCCTGAGCAACCTGCTATCCCAAGAAGACCTACATTCTCTCCCAGCCACCACCTCTTTATCCAACTTCATCTGACCTGTGGATTCTGAAACATATAGGGACTCTGCCTTCACCCACCCATTTCCCTTCTTGCTGAATCTTCTGGGAATACCAAGAGCCCTGAGCAGGCTAATATCTCAGGGGGCCCTCCATTCTCCTGTCAACTCTCTGCTTACCTCATCAGACCTGCCACTCCCGAACCATATAGAACAGCAGATATGGAACCACACAGCTGAAGGCTAAGAATCACAGTCTGGCCATACCAGGATCATCACGGTTAGCCCCCATCTCAACACCTACTACAACAGGAATATCCAAAGACCAAAGACATCCAGATGGCTAAAAGCCTTTGAAAGAACATAATCTACAAAAGCCTGAACAATATGACACATTCAAACCATAGCTACCTTAATACGGCAAGCCCTGGATATCCTAACACAACTGAAGTACAAGAAAATAACCTTAAATCCAATCTTATAAAGATGATAGGGGCCTTTAAAGAGGAAATAAGTAAATCCCCTAAAGAAATATGGGAGAACAAAAGAAATACAGGAAAATGCAATCAAATAGCTAGAGGTTTTTAAAGAGGAAACAAATAAATCCCTTAAAGATATAAAGGGAAATATAATTAAACAGGTGTAGGCAATAAATAAAACTGTGCAAGAACTGAAAGTGGAAGCAATAATAACGTAAACACAAACTGAGGGGATCCTGGAGATGGAAAACCTAGGGAAGAGAACATGAATACCAGATGCAAGTATCATCAAAAGAATACAGGAGATAGAAGAGAGAATCTCTGGTGTAGAAGATACAATAGAAAAAATTGATACATCAGCCAAAGAAAATGTTAAATCTAAAAACTTCTTGACAAAAAACATCCAGGAAATTTGGGATACCATAAAAAGACCTAACTTAAGAACAATTTGAACAGAAGAAGCTCCAAAGCCCATAAAATATCTTGAACAAAATTATGGAAGAAATCTTTCCCAATGTAAAGAAAGAGGTGTTTAGAAGTGTCCTCTATTGGGACATCAACTGCTGGGTCATCTCTCTCCTGGCAGGCTTAATTTGGGAGTAGAGTATCCACATTCTGACCTCGTCCACCTTAACAGCCATAGCCATGGTCAGGATAATGGTGTGAGTTCCTTTCCAGCAATATTTTAGAGTATTTTGAATATGTATCATAATCTGGACTTTATCACCTGTTTCAAAGCAATGGGCATTACAGGGAGGAACAGACTCATAAACCTGGCAGATCGCAGGTCAGAGTTGCTTCTGTACCTTATGGAGGGCTTCCAAAGATTTTAAAAGCTTATACTGGTCATATTCAGCTAAGATATAAGGCTGGAGGTTAGGCAGCATGGGAGAGGGCCTCTCAAATAGGATCTCAAAGGGGGTGAGACAGAACGTATAGGGGGTGTTCCTAGCCTCATATAAGGCATAAGGTAGGAGAGATGCCTAGTCATTGGCAGTTTCAAGTGTTAATTTGGTCAAGCCTTTTCTCAGGGTCCCATTCATCCTCTCTACTTACCCTTTACTTTGGGTCTATATGAACAATGTAATTTCATGTTGGTCCCGAGCACTTGTTATAGAGATTGAGTTACCTGGGAGATGAGTGCTGCTCCATTTTCAGACCCAAGTAGGGTAGGCAAACTGTAACTTGGTATAATGTCTTCCAGAAGCTTCTTTAACACACTATATTGTCCATTTTCTTCTTTGTAGGGTAGGCTTCTACCCATCCTGAAAAGGTATCAATAAAATACTTACATGCATATGTTCCTGATTTTATTTCTGTATAATCTATTTCCCAATTAGCCCCTGGCCATTGACTACTTATGGGTTCCTGAAGTGGATCTTGGATTGGGGCCTGAGGGGTTCAAAGACTGGCAGGTGGCACAGTCTGAGATTACCTGATCAACCAAGTATCCTAAATCAAATATTTTGTGCCTTGCCTTCCTTCAACAATTGTACAGCAATTCCTTCAGTTTTAGGTGGCCAGATGTGAAGCCTGATGAATCTGATGGATGAGTTTCTTAGCAAACTCCTTAGGTAGGATGGTGTAGAACTTCAGAGGTCAGCAACCATCCATCTCTTCTGTAAATTCCTTGGATTTTGTGTGATTCCATTTGTCTTTAGTGGTATGGGATGGCTGGGAGCACAGGGGACAGCAAAGTGACCAGGATGTTGGCAGTGGAAGCTTGATCAGCCCCCCTTTCAGCTTTATCAACTATCCTTTTCCCTTGGGCTATTTTGAAGTCCCTTTCTGAAGCCTGGGACAATGAATTATGGCCACTTTGAGAGGAAGCCATAATGCCTCCAATAAAGCAAGTATTCCTTCCTTATTTTTGATGTTTTTTTTTTCTTTTCACAGTCAATAATCCCCTATCCTGGTAAATGGACCCCATGTATGTGAGCCATAACAAAGGCATATCTGCTGTAGCTATGCTCCTTTGCCAGTTTTAAAGCCTGGGTTAGAGCCTTTAGTTCAGCTTTCTGGGCTGAAGTTCCCAGTGGCAAAACAGTTGCCCAAATAACAGGGTCCAAGCTCATAACCACTGTCCCTGCACACCTGATTCCATTCGGGACGAAACTGCTCCCATCCAGGAAATAGATACATTCCATATCTGGCCAGAGTATGTCAGTCAAGTCAGCCTTGATGTTCTGGGTGTGCCCCAGAACTATAGAGGAATCATGCTGCACATCTGAGGATGGGTCAGGTAGCATGGTGGCTGGGTTTAAGGCAGATGATGGACCGTATCTTACATGAAGAGAATTCAAAAGCAGAGCCTGAAAATTAACCAGTCTGGTTTTGGACAGCCATTGCCTAGGTGGATTCTTGAGGGTTCCTTCATAGCATGTGTGGGTGATAACAAGTTCCTGCCCGATGGTTATTTTGTCAGCATCATTGACTAGCATGGCAGTGACAGCTATGACTCAGAGGCAAGCTGGCCAACCTTGGGCCAGTGGGTCTAGCTTCTTAGATAAATAAGTCACATGTCTTTTCTATGGTCCCAAATTTCGAGTGAGCACCCTTCTTTCTATCCCCTTCCTCTGATCCACATACAAGTGGAAAGGCTTGTGAATGTCTGGGAGGGCCAAGGCTGGCACCTCCAATAAGGCTTTTCTTAGAGTCTAAAAGCAATGTCCATTTCAAGAGTCCATCCTATTTTGTCTTATTGACCCCTGGTGGCCTCATATAATGGTTTGGCTATCTCAGTGAACCCTGGCACCCAAAGTCTACAAAACAAGGCAGATCCCAGCCCATACTTACCTTTGGATTGATGGAACTGGGATGCTAAGGATGGTTTGCTTCTGGAGCATCAAACAGCATGCATTGGCAGCTCCCCTTGAATACGTACTCCAAATAGGTGACCTCATGTTGACAAAGCTGGGCCTTCTTAGCAGACACTCAGTAACAAGGTTGACTCAGCTCTTGTTGCTGGTCTCATGTGGCCTCCTGGCTTGTCAAGTTGGGGGCCTGCAATACATACCAGAGCACAGTTATTTGGAGATGGGCCTACCAGTACTAACCCATCCTTATGCAGTGCCTCCTTAAAGGTGGTGAATGAGTTCTTGAATCCTTGAGGCAAGTTCAAATCAGTTGTCCCTTGAAGGCTCTCTCCAAGTCTTACCATTCAAAGGCAAATAGAGGCTGGCCAGAGGCAGTCTAGAAAGCCTCTCAGAGGCAGTGGCTGAAGCTTACAACTGATGTCATGGGAAGCTTGCTTTTAAAAAGCCATGCTCACAACTGAATGGTGGTCTCTGACTTCTAAGTCAAAAGCAGTGTGTGTAGGGGGGGAGCTCAGCCTGGGCCACAGGGCTCCATAGCCAAATGGCTCAAGGAGAAAGCTAGCCACCCAGTAGGGTAGACAAGCCTGTTGGTGGAGGTAAGACAAGCATCACTGCTCAGAGGGACCCACCAGAATCCTTATGACACATGGAGTGTGCCATGGTCTTCTAGTTTCCATCTGCGTCCAGGGAGCTGACCCTGTGACACAGGGATCCATAATCAAATACTGCCAGGAGGGAGCAGGTCTCCCAGGAGTGCTGACACAACTTCGAGCACTGGCAAGACCACCACTTCTGTTCAAATTTCTGGATCAAGAAGGACCTTTGCAGAGCTATCAGGACACAGGAAACAAGGGACAGCTGGGGACTAGATCCTTCTGGTTTCTGTCTGCACCCCAGAGCTGACCCTGTACCACAGCACTCCAAACCCAAATTCCTCTCAGAGAGAACTGGTCTTCAAGGAGTACTGACACAGAGGCTTTCAGGAGGGACAAGTCACAGTCAAAGAGAGCAAAACCAGCTAACACCAGAAATAACCAGATGGTGAAAGGCAAGGGCAAGAACATAAGGAAGAGAAACCAAGGCTACTTGGCATCATCAGAACCCAGCTCTCCCACCACAGCAAGTCCTGGATACCCCAACACAACAGAAAAGCAAGACTCAGACTTAAAATCTCAACTCATAATGATAGAAGATTTTAAGAGGGAAATAAATAACTTGCTTAAAGAAATACAAGAGAACACAGGTGGACAACTAGAAGCCCTTAAAGAGGAAACACAAAAATCCCTTAAAGAATTACAGGAAAACACAATCAAACAGGTGGAATTACAAGAAAACACAATCAAACAGGTGGAATTACAGGAAAGCACAATCAAACAGGCAAAGGAAATAAACAAAACTATCCAGGAACTAAAAATAGAAATAGAACCAATAAAGAAATCACAAAGAGAGACAACCCTGGAGTTAGAAAAACTAGGAAAAAGATCAGGAGTCATAGATGTAAGCATCACCAACAGAATACAAGAAATAAAAGAGAGAATCTCAGGTGTAGAAGATACCAGAGAAAACATTGACACCACAGTCAAGGAAAGTGCAAAATACAAAAAGCTCCTAACCCAAAACAACCAGGAAATTCAGGACACAATGAGAAGACCAAATTTGAGAATAATAGGGATAGAAGAGAGTGAAGATTCCCAACCTAATGGTACAGTAAATATCTTCAATGAAATTATAGAAGAAAACTTCCCTAACCTAAGGAAAGAGATGAACATAAACATTCAAGAAGCCTAGAGAACTCCAAATAGATTGGACCAGAAAATAAATTCCTCCTGTCACATTATAGTCAAAACATAAAAATGCACAAAACAAGGAGAGAATATTAAAAGTAGTAAGGGAAAAAGGGCAAGTAATATATAAAGGCAGACTTATTAGACTTATACCAGACTTCTCAACAGAGATTATGAAAACTAGAATATCCTGGGCAGATCTCATACATGCTCTAAGAGAACACAAATGCCAGCCCAGGCTGTAATACCCAGCAGAACTCTCAATAATCATAGATGGTGAAACCAAGATATTCTATGACAAAACCAAATTTACACGTTTCCACAAACCCAGCCCTACAATGGATAATAGATAGAAAACACAAACACAAGTAGGGAAACTGAATTCTAGAAAAAGCAAGAAAGTAATCATTTAACAAACTCAAAAGAAGACAGCCACACAAACATAAAAATAACATTGAAAATAACAGGAAGCAATAATCACTATTCCTTAATATCTCTTAACATCAATGGACTCAATTAACCAATAAAAAGACATAGACTAACAGCCTTGATACATAAACAGGACCCAACATTTGCTGCATACAGGAAACACACCTCAGAGTTAAAGATAAATACTACCTCAGAGTAAAGGGCTGGAAAACAATTTTCCAAGAAAATGGTCCCAAGAAACAGGGGGTGTAGCCATTCTAATATCAGATAAAGTCAACTTTCAACCAAAAAACATCAAAAAAAGATAAGGAAGGACACTTCATCCTCATCAGAGGTAAAATCTACCAAGAAGAACTCTCAATTCTGAACATCTATGCTCCAAATACAAGGGCACCCACATTCATAAAAGAAACTTTATTAAGCTCAAAGCACATGTTGCACCTCACACAAAAATAGTAGGAGACATCAACACCCCAGTCTCATCAATGGACAGATCTTGAAAGTATACACTAAACAGAGACACAGTGAAACTAACTTAATTTATGGACCAAATGGATATAGCATATATCTATAGAATATTTCATCCTAAATCAAAAGAATATACTTTCTTCCCAGCAACTCATAGTACCTTCTCCAAAATTGACCATATAATAGGTCACAAAACAAACCTCAAGTGATATAAGAAGATTGAAATAATCCTATGCCTCCTATCAGATAACTATGGATTAAGGCTAGTCTTCAATGGCAATAACAACAACAACAGAAAGCCCACATTACACATGGAAGCTGAACAATGCTCTACTCAATGATAATTTGGTCAAGGAAGAAATAAAGAAATTAAAGACATCCTAGAATTTAATAAAAATGTAAGTACAACATACTCAACCTTATGAGACACAATGAAAGAAGTGTTAAGTGGAAAGCTCATAGCTCTGAGTTCCTCCAAAAAGAAACTGGAGAGAGTATACACGCTAGCAGCTTAACAGCACATCTGAAAGCTCTAGAACAAAATGAACCTAATAAACCCAAGAGGAGTAGAAGGTAGGAAAGAATCGAACTCATGGCTGAAATCAACCAAGTAGAAACAATAAGAACTATACAAAGAATCAACAAAACCAGGAGCTGGTTCTTTGAGAAAATCAACAAGATAGATAAACCCTCAGCCAGACTAACCAGAGGGCACAGAAACAGTATCCAAATTAACAAAATCAGAAATGAAAAGGGAGATATAACAACAGGTTATGAGGAAATTCAAAAAATCACCCTGTCCTACTACAAAAGCCTATTCTCAACAAAATTGGAAAATCTGGATGAAATGGACAATTTTCTAGACAGATACCAAACACCAATGTTAAGTCAGGATCAGATTAACCATCTAAACAGTCCCATAACCCCCTAAAGAAATAGAAGCATTCATTAATAGTCTCCCAACGAAAAAAAGCCCAGGACCAGATGGGTTTAGAGCAGAATTCTATCAGACATTCAAAAGAGACATAATACCAATATTCTTCAAACTATTCCACAAAAATAGAAACAGAAGGAACACTACCCAATTCATTCTATGAGGCCACAGTTACACTGATACCTCACAAAGACCCAACAAAGGAAGAAAACTTCAGACCAATTTCCCTTATGAATATTGATGCAAAAATAATCAATGAAATTCTTGCAAACTTAATCCAAGAACACGTCACAATGATCACTCACCATGATCAAGTAGGCTTCATCCCAGGGATGCAGGGATGGTTCAATACCCAGAAATCTATCAATGTAATCAACTACATAAATAAACTCAAAGAAAAAAACCACATGGTCATTTCATTAGATGCTGAAAAAGTGTTTGACAAAATTCAATGTCCCTTCATGATAAAAGTCTTGCATAGATCAGGAATTCAAGTCCCATACCTAAACATATTAAAAGAAATATACAGAAAACAAGTAGCCAACATCAAACTAAATGGAGATAAACTTGAAGCAATCCCACTAAAATCAGGGACTAGACAAGGCTGACCTCTCTCTCCCTATCTATTCAGTATAGTACTTGAACTTCTAGCTATAGCAATTAGACAACAAAAAGAGGTCAAAGGGATACAAAGTAGAAGGAAAGAAATCAAAATATCGCTATTTGCAGATGATATGATTGTATACTTAAGTGACCAAAAAACTCCACCAGAGATCTGCTACAGCTGATAAACAACTTCAGGATATAAAATTATGGATATAAAATTAACTCAAACAAATCATTAGCTTCCTATACTCTAAAGATAAACAGGCTGAGAAAGAAATTAGGGAAATGACAACATTCACAGTAGCCACAAATAATATAAAGTATCTTGATGTGACTCTAACCAAATAAGTGAAAGATCTTTATGACAAGAACTTCAAGTCCCTGAAGAAAGAAATCAAAGAAGATGGAAAGGTTTCCCCATGGATTGGCAGGATTAATATAATAAAAATGGCCATCATGCTGAAAGCAATCCACAGATTCAATGCAATCCCCATCAAAATTCCAACTCAATTATTCATAGATTTCGAAAGAGGAATTCTCAAATTCATTTGAAATAACAAAAAACCCAGAATAGAAAAAACTATTCTCAACAATAAAAGGACTTCTGGGGGAATCAGCCTCCCTGACCTCAGGCTGTACTACAGTGCAGTAATGATAAAAACTGCATGGTATTGGTATAGTGACAGGCAGGTAGATCAATGGAGTAGAATTGAAGACCCAGAAATTAACCCACACACTTATGGTCACTTGATCTTTGACAAAGGAGCTAAAACCATCCAATGGAAAAAAGACAGCATTTTCAACAAATGTTGCTGGTTCAACTGGTGTTCAACATGTAAAAGAAGGCAAAATGATCCATTCCTTTCTCCCTGTACAAAACTCAAGTCCAAGTGGAACAAGGATCTCCGCATAAAAAGAGACACACTGAATCTAGTAGAAGAGAAAGTGGGAAAAATTCTTGAACATATGTGCCAGGGGAAAAGTTCCTGAACAGAACACCAATGGCTTATGCTCTAAGATTAAGAATCAGCAAATCGGACCTCATGATATTGCAAAGCTTCTGTAAGGCAAAGGGCACAGTCAATAGGACAAAATGGCAAACAACAGATTGGGAAAAGATCTTGACCAATCCTGCATCCGATAGAGGGCTAATATCCAATATATAGAAAGAAATCAAGAATTTAGACTCCAGAGAACCAAATAACCCCATCAAAAATGGGGGACAGAGCTAAACAGAGAATTCTCAACTGAGGAAACTCAAAGGGCTGAGAAGCAGCTAAAGAAATGTACAACATCCTTAGTCATCAGGGAAATGCAAATCAAAACAACCCTGAGATTCCACCTCACACCAGTCAGAATGGCTAAGATCAAAAACTCAGGTGACAACAGATGCTGGTGACGATGTGAACAAAGAAGAACACTTCTCCATTGCTGGTGGGATTGTAAGCTTATACAACCACTCTGGAAATCAGTTTGCTGTACCCTCAGAAAAATGGACATATTAGTATCTGAGGACCCAGCTATATGACTCCTGGGCATACACCCAGAAGATGCTCCAATATGTAATAAGGACATATGCTCCACTATGTTCATAGCAGCCATATTTATAATCGCCAGAAGTTGGAAACAACCCAGATGTCCCTCAACAGAGGAATGGATACAGAAAATGTGGTACATTTACACAATGGAATACTACTTAGCTATTAAAACAATGACTTCATGAAATTTGAAAGCAAATGAATGAAACTTGAAAATATCATCCTGATTGAGGTAACTCAGTCACAAAAAACAAACACGGCATGTACTCATTGATAAGTAGATATTAGCATAAAAGTTTGGAATACCCAAGATTCAATACACAGCAGCCATAGGACTGAGCATGGGGTCCTAGGTGTAGGAGTTGGAGAAGGGACTGAATGAGCTGATGGAGTTTGCAATCCCATGGAGGGAGTAACAGTGTCAACTGGCCTGATCCCCCAGTGCTTTAGGAGACTGGACCAACAACTAAAGAATACACATGTAGGGACCCATGGTGCTGGCCACATATGTGGCAGAGGAGGGCCTTGTGGGCCATCAGTGGGAGGAGAGGCCCATGGTTCTGAGAGTGTTAGATGCCCAGTATAGGAGAATGCCAGGGAGGAAAACCTGGAGTGAGTGGGTGGTTGGGGGAATACCCTCACAGAGGCAGGAGGAGGGGGGATGGGATAGGGAGTTTCCAAAGGGGAGACCTGGAAAGGGCAAAACATTTGAAATATAAATAAAGTATTTAAAAATCCATTTAAAAAGACAGTGTAGGTACTATAGCCTTCAAAAAGTCTTTCTAGAGAGCCTTGGGGCTCTAATTTTTATCCTGCATCACCTGGCTCACCTTAAATAAATTTGTGGACCATCTGGCAGCCTCTCAGTGACCCACATCAGAATCTGGCAGTAGACCTGTAGCCCCTCCTTATTTTCAGCAGTATTAAAATCCCAGTCAGGTCAAATCAAAGGAAAGGCTACATGTTGATTTCAGCCTGAACTTGAGCGGGCAGCCCACTTGCTCCCAGAACCAATTTCTTAGCAGCTCTCAGGAGTCTCTCTCTCTCTCCTCTGTTTTTAAGACCTGGAGCAGTTGCTGACAGTTGTCATAGATGAGCTGGTGAGTCAGCCTGATCGAACCTAGAAGACCTGTGAGAGGTGTTGGTCTTTCTAAAAATGAGTTCTGCAGCTTCCAATGTGAAGGATCATTACTGGAAAATGACACGTTTCATGAACTGTCTTCCTTGAGCAGCCAAAAGGCTGTCTCAGACAGTCTTCCTTCCTGTGCATGGGAAGACCATATACCCACAAGCAGTTCAGAATCCAGATGAGAACTAGCAAGTTCTCCAGCTTCTGGTAGAGGGTCAGGAGCATACTCTGTTGCTCCTGGTGGGGTGACAAATTATGAATCTGTTTTGTCCCTCTCAGCCTCCAGATTAAACTGGAGACAGAAGTAAACCTGAAACAGAAACACAGATATGGACAAGGCAAAAGACAACCAGGTGCCAGGACTTACTCATCTGAAAAACACTCCACTATTTGGGTCAGGCAGTCTCCAGTGAATCCCAGGAGGAGCAACAAAATTTAAGGGTCCATGATTCTCAAAAGAATGACACCCTGGACTCAAATAGTATGTAAACCGCAAAAAGTGTTTTATTCTGCAGCCTTACAGCATGCTGGACTCTCCCATTATCAAGAGAGACACCCAACTGAGCTTGCAGGTCTGATTTAAAGCACTTTAGGAAATTCCAGAGTAGGTGACCTCTATGTTAATCTGTTGGGTCCCTCTCTATGGACATTCAATTCCCAGGATGTGGGGGCTGGAAACTTGCTGGGGGATGTCTGAAAACTGCTGCCTAACCCATTGTCCTTACTACAGGCCAGGTGGCAGGCAACTTCTGAATTGCCTGGAATTGCCCAATTCTTGGAAACCACAATTTAGGCCTAGTCTCCTTAAGTGCCAATTTGAAGTCTGTCATGGAATCAGTCTAATTTTCCCAAACTTACAGAAAACTAGTGAAACAACTGAAGTAATTTTATTGGACCTTGTCTTTACAACTTTTAGAAATGTAAAATTATATTCTTGAAGGTGCCAATCTGTAAGTTTATCCGTTTTAGGAAAGGAGTTGGTTTTAGAAAACAGAGATATCTAAAGTTTCAGGCAATAATGATTAAGCAGAAATTTGATTTGTTGATGTATCCGGCTGAAGTGCCTTGCAGCAAGAAAGGAACATGTATTTTTACAAAGCAGAAAAAAAATGCCTCAAGCCTTTGATTTAGAGAATTTCATGGTAACCCAAACAAAGAAAGCTTAACATATTTCCAGTAACAATTGCAATTTGCTTCTGCTTTTGTTTGGATTACTAGGAAATTTTTAGAGACACTAGTCCAAATTCCCTCCTTAGATTCATTGTCTTATGCAATGAAGATATAATTTAAGCATTCATTGAAATCTACTGTATAATTTCCATTTTCATGTAGAAAGCAAATGAATTCTTTGAGTAGGAAATTCAAAACTTTTCATTGACTACTTTGATACTAATTATGTCTGGACAATCCTCTAAAGTGTTACTTCCCAAACTTTAGTGCCTATAGATATGACTTGGTAACTTGTTAAAACATTGTTTAGCATGTCTGTGTTTAATCCATGATTCATACTTTTCATGAAATTATCAAGAACCGCATTAATTACTTTCATAGTAAGACCCACATATGCTATAAGCCAACCAAAGGAGCTGTATCTCACTTATATTGCTCTTAGATTTAGATAAATTTCCCATATTTTACATAACTACATATATAAGTATTCTTATGTTTTTGAATCTATCCATTAAAACAATTTAGTTCTATTTATAACAAATTCCAGTTACTTTTCTAATTTATTATTTATCTTATCCCTTTATTCACTGTGTTTCCATATTTCACTTCACAAATTTATATAATTTTGTATCAAATGTTTATATAATTACTTTTGGGTATTTTTACTTTCTGTTCTTTCACTCATCTTCTTCTACTGGCACCCTTCTTCTCAAAAGTTCACCTTCATACATGTCTTAATCAGGGTTTCTATTCCTGCACAAACATCATGACCAAGATGCAAGTTGCGGAGGAAAGGGTTTGTTCAGCTTACACTTCCAAATTGCTGTGCATCATCAAAGGAGGTCAGGACTGGAACTCAAGTAGGTCAGGAAGCAGGAGCTGATGCAGATGCCACAGAGGGATGTTTCTTACTGGCTTGCTTCCCCTGGCTTCCTCAGCTTGCTTTCATATAGAACCAAAGATAACTAGCCCAGGGATGGAACCACCCACAATGGGCCCTCCCATCTTGATCACTGATTGAGAAAATGCCTTACAGCTGGATCTCATGCAGGCATTTCCTCACCTGAAGCTCCTTTCTCTGTGATGACTCTAGCTTAGGTCAAGTTGACACACATACCCAGCCAGTACAATTGACCCCTTGTCAACTTGACAAACAAACACATCACTATTAAGCCTCAACCCTTACTTTCTTATTCATCCTCAAGATCTAAAAAACTTTAAAAGTCCAACAGAATTTGCGAATTCGTACATATTAAAATTTCAATCCCTTTAAAATATCCAAATTCTTTTAAAATTCAAAGCCTTTTTACAATTCAAAGTCTCTTAACTGTGGACTCTACTAAATACTTTCTTCCCTTAGGAGGGAAAAATATCAGGGCACAGTCACAATTCAAATCAAATTCAAACTCTAACCATCCAATATCTGGGATCTACTCATGATCTTTTAGGCCCCTCCAAGAGCTTGGGTCACTTGTCCAGCTCTGCCCTTTGTTTGTTTCTATTTGAGCAAACTCTTATCACTGTGTTTTTGCAGCTTAGCAGATGGCTCAGAAAACTTAACATACGTGGCAGAGGAGGGACTTGTTACCTATCAGCCAGAGGAGAGGCCCTTGGGCCTGAGGGTGTTAGATTCCCCAGTATAAGGGAATGCCAAGGAGGGAAGATGAGAGTGGGTGGGTGGGAGAATACCCTCCTAGAGGCAGGGGGTGGTGGTGGAAGGGGATAGGGGGTTTCAAAGAGGAGATCTGGAAAGGGGGAAACATTTGAAATGTAAATAAAGTATCAAAAAATACTGTATTTTATTTATTTATTTACTTAGCAGTACTGAGGATTGAAGCTAGGACTTCAAACAAGTTCAATTTGTACTCTCACATTTACATATCCCCAGATTACTTTTTACTTTATATTTTGAGACAAAGTATACTTTTTTTAATAGAACTTATAAGAGCTGACCTTGGTATTGCTCTATAGCCCATGCAAGCATTCTACTTATAATTTAGCTTCCTCAGCCCACCATATAGCTAGAGTTACAGGCTTATAACACCAGGAGCTGCTCCATTTTTCCTAATGACACTCAGTTTCATGTTCATCTTTAGTGGTATAAGTCACATTCTAACTACTTGATGATAGGAATTTCTAAACAATAGGCTATATCATTAATCTGCCAATTTATGTTTTCTTTATCATCTTAAGCACAGGAAATTTTTGAATCAAAGATATAACTTATCCTCTTCAGTTTTAACAGTGTATACTTTCTTCTTCACAATGGTAAGATACATGATTCAACTTGGAGGTGGCTGAATAAAAATATGAGAAGAGGAAATTAAAAAAAATCTCTGTGTAAAAGTTAAAAGACTTACAGCATTTCAAAAAAGTTTGTCTATTTCGTGGGTTTTGGTTGAATGTTGTTATTAGGAGTTTCATAAGTCTAAATTAATTTGAGTTCTAGAGGACTGAAATTTATGATATACACATGATTTCTGCCTTGGTTCCATCGGTGCAATAAGACATATATTTCAACTCTAAAGGTATTAGATTTTTCTACAGAGCATTATTTTGTAAAAGAGTAACATTTACTTATTAATAGAGAGACATTGAGATAGGGAAGGAAAGAAAAGAGATGGGGAGATGAGGGAAGAGGAAAAAAAGAAGGAGGGAGAGAGTGAATGATTAGAAGGAAAGAAAGAAATGAGAAAGACAGGTAAGAAACTGGGTTCCATCCTAGGAACAGAACAAAGAAAAGAGAGAGAAAGAAAGAAAGAACAAAAAAGCATTTCAATAAAATGTGAGTTGTATTTTCTGCTTAATTTTTGTGGTTCTGACAATCCCAGCTTTGTCTTCTGTTCTGGCTCTGTAGTTTTAATATGGGGTTAAATCCATACAGCTTTTGATATGTGATATGAGCCTACTTATTTTAGTTTTTTTTTAAACTAAGAAAAGGGTATGATCCAAAAATTTTTACTCCATATGGCCATTACTATTACATAATTTTTATCCATTATATTAAAAACTATTGAAGAGAAAGAGAAAATGTCACAAAAGTGAGTTTGATAAGATTCATCATTCAGAAAGCATCTTCATCTGCCATTCTGCTATGGACATGGAAGAACAGAATGTGAAATACTTCCATAAATGGATACTTATAAATTATTTTAAAATAACTCCCACCTAAGGTACTCTTTATATCTCCTCTGATATACCTTTTCTCAGCATGTGAGTTAATATTCTTACAAATGCAACACTAAATTAGAAAACAATGAATCTGAAGATAATGTGGTAGATTAAATACTCAAAAATGGAAAATTGCTATTTTTATTTTTAAGCCAATCAAATAAACTATATTTACCTACTTTACAAGATTTTGTTAAAGTTGAAATGACAAATTCAAGAAATTTAGGAATAGTAGGCTTTCATAATGAAGCAGCAGTATCTAGACTAAAATGAGTTTAGAGAGCGATTGTAACTTAGGAACATAGATATTTATTATGCCATTTTGTCCTGTATCACTCATGTATTGCTTTTTATCAGTAATTTTTCAGTAATTGATTTTGTGCTGTAAAATGAAAGTATATCAGAAATAAATTGTGGAAACTCTTATAATCCTATGTGATTTTATTTATCTTCTCAGTTTTTCTTGATCACATATATATTGTTGAACTTCATGTAAGAAACTTCATTCTGTGTATAACTATATATCTATTGGTTTATACCTGCATTATTTTTTTTTTGCCCATAATCCTTGGGACACAGGGATTGAGGAACAGCCTGGGGAATGAGCCTTCTGGTTTCCATCTGTAGCGGGAGAACTCTGCCTGGACCACAAGGGCTTCATAGCCAAATAGTTCTGGGAGGAAAACTGCTTCCCAGGAGTGTGGAAAAGCCAGTGAGAGGGGGTAAGAGGAGCAGCACTGTTTAGCGGGAATCGCCAGGAAACTTTGGGATACAGCAACTGAGGAACAGCCTGGAGAAAGGAGCCTTCTCTTTCCATCTGTGGCTGGAGACCTCTGCCTGAGCCACCAGGGCTCCATAGCCAAATATTGTTGGAAGAAAGCTAGACTCTCAGGAGTGTGGGCATGCCTGTCTGCCCAGAGAGACCCACCTGGAATCCCCAGGACACAGGGACTGAGGAGTGGTCTTCTGGTTTCTTTCAGTGGCCGGGGAGGGGATCCTGCAACACAGGGCTCCATATACAAATAGTGCCAGGAGAGAACTGGTATCCCAGGAGTGCTGACACACCTTCAAGCACTGGCACAACCACCACTTCTGTTTAAATTCACTAGAACAGGAGGGACCCTTGCAGAGCCATCAGGACACAGTAAACAAGGACAGCTGGGGACTAGATCCTTCTGGTTTCTGTCTGCACCCCAGAGCTGACCCTGTACCACAGCTCTCGAAAGCCAAATTCCTCTCAGAGAGAACTAGTCTTCAAGGAATATTCACACCTAGGCTTGCAGGAAAGACAAGGCACAGTCAGAGAGAGTAAGACCAGCTAACACCAGAGATAACCAGATGGCGAAGGGCAAGGGCAAGAACATAAGGAACAGAAACCAAGGCTACTTGGCATCATAAGAACCCAGCTCTCCCACCACAGCAAGCCCTGGATACCCCAACACACCAGAAAAGCAAGACTCAGCTTAAACTCACATCTTATGAGGATGATAGAAGATTTTAAGAAGGAAATAAATAACTCCCTTATAGAAATAGAAGAGAACACAGGTAGACAACTAGAAGCCCTTAAAGAGGAAACACAAAAATCCCTTCAAGAATTGCAGGAAAACACAATCAAACAGATGAAGGAAATGAACAAAACCATCCAGGAACTAAAAATAGAAATAGAAACAATAAAGAAATCACAAAGGGAGACAACCCTGGAGTTAGAAAACCTAGGAAAGAAATCAGGCGTGATAGATGCAAGCATCACCTACAGAATACAAGAAATAGAAGAGAGAATCTCAGGTGCAGAAGATACTATAGACAACAGTCTTTGACACAACAGTCAAAGAAAATGCAAAATGCAAATAGCTCCTAACCCAAAACATCCAGGATATCTAGGATACAATGAGGCAACAGAACATGAGGATAATAGGTATAGAAGAGAGTGAAGATTCCCAACTTAAAGGATCAGTAAATATCTTCAACAAAATTATAGAAGAAAATTTCCCTAACCCAAAGAAAGAGATGAACACAAATATATAAGAAGCCTACAGAACTCCAAATAGATTGGACAAGAAAAGAAATTCTTCCTGTCACATTATAGTCAAAACACCAAATACACAAAATAATGAAAGAGCAGTAAGGGGAAAAGGTCAAGCAACATATAAAGACAGACTTATCAGCATTATACCAGATTTCTCACCAGAGACTGTGAAAGCTAGAAGATCCTGGGCAGATCTCATACAGACCCTAAGAGAACACAAATGCCAGCCCATGCTGCTATACCCAGCAAAACTCTCAATTATCAGATGGTAAAACCAAAATATTCTATGACAAAACCAAATTTGCACAGTATGTTTCCACAAACCCAGCCCTACAAAGAATAATTGATGGAAAATAAAGTATTTAAGTAGCTATTATCTCAAAGGGGAACACTGGAACATCTGGGGTTTGAGTTACAGAGAAATACAGCATAAAAGGAGGTGTGTATTTTCCTCCCCTTTCTGTCAAGTCCTGAAAAGATTAGTGAGAAAAGATCTCTTTCTAGTTCCCTGTACTGGTCCTTCCTTTCCTATGTTACCGAGAAAATAAATTAACTACAGCAGAAGTTGCATCAGAGTAAAGAGTCTCACTGGGGTGTAGTTAGACAAAAGCAGAAATTCACATAGATCTCTGTGGACTGCACTTGAGATTTGAAAGAACTTCAGTTATAGGAGGATATCCAGATGTAGGTATTTCCTATGTGCCACTGTTGCTTTTGTGCCCCCTAGGGATATGTGAGCAAACACATATTTACTTCAGTTTAGTCATTATCAGCATGCCAGATATGCACCTACATCCAAGGCCTTCTTGGGCATCCAATGCGTTTGATGTAGTCTCTTATAGGGTCATGGGTGAGGAGACACAAAGAACAGGCATTATACCCGTGGATGCATCAGGCTCTCAAATTAGCAATAGTGCATTCAATGCCCACACCTGAACAAAGCTATTGCTGACAGTCCTCAGAACCCCTGTATAAAGTCTTCCAGCAGTACAAAATCCAGTTAGCAGTGCATGTCCAGAGGGTGGGGGTGGGGTTATTTCCAGCTCTGACTCAGCCTGAATTCTCTTATGTCCTGTAACTAAAGCATGTACTGTCTACTGCTACTTAGCAATCAAGGCTTACTACCACCTTCTTCTTCTTCTCCTTCTTCTCCTTCTTCTTCTTCTTCTTCTTCTTCTTCTTCTTCTTCTTCTTCTTCTTCTTCTTCTTCTTCTTCTTCTTCTTCTTCTTCCTCGACTATTATGACTACTATGGCTACTACGACTACCACTACTACTGCCTGTAATCACCAAGAGCACCAGTAGTGTTTAGGTGTTTGGAATGCGTAGAAGTCTCCCTGGCTAAAAATTCAAAGAGAAAGAGTAAACTGAAAACAAACCCTAAAAAGCTATGGTATCCAAAAATGCCATTTTCCACCTACTCTAAGTACCTTCTTTTTTAAATGTTTTATTTGATTTTATTCAAAATGAATCTATCCTCACTGATGTGCCATTAACTAATGAGCCAGACTATGAGAAGCTTTTATTTCTCTTTGCCCTATTAACTTATTTATTCACTTTGCTTCCCAATCACTGTCTCCCTGCTTGAGCTTCCTCACATAGTACCACCCACTTCCCCTACTCCCTTTCTCTTCTGAGAGGGTGGAGGCCTCACTTGGGTATCCCTCCACACCTTGGCACATCATTTCTCTGCAGGGCTAGGCACATCCTATTCCAAGGAGGCCAGACAAAGCAACTTAGTTAGGAGGAGTTATTTCACAGACAGGCAACAGCTTTAGGGATAGTCCCTGTTCCAGTTGTTGGGGGTTCCACATGAAGACCTGAAGACAAAGCTGCACATCTGCAAGCACTGGGGGGATAGGTCCAGCCAGTGTATATTCTTTGCTTGGTTGTTTAGTCTCAGAGAACCCCCACCCCATAGATCAGAATATATGACTCTGTTAGTCTTCCTGTGGTGTTTCTATGACCTTAGGGTCTTTCCCCAACTCTGCCATAAGAATCCCCAAGTTCTATCCAATATTTAGCTATGGGTCTCAAAATATGTTTCAGTCGGTTGCTGGGTAAAGCCTCTCAGAGGACAGTTATGCTAGGCTCCTCCTGTCTTCAAGCATGACAGAGTAACATTACTAGTGTCAGGAATTAGTGCTTGCCAATGGGACTGGTCTCACATTGGGCAGGTTATTGGTTGGCCATTTCCTCAGTATCTGCTCCATCTTTGTCCCTTTATTTCTTGTAGACAGAACAAATTTTGAGTCAAAAATATTGTAGATGTTTTGGTGTCTAAACACTACACTGTGGGTCCTACCTGGCTACAGGAGGTAGCCTCTTTAACGTCCATATCGTTATTGCTATGAGCCTTAGATAAAATCACCCCCATAGACTCCTCCATCAAAGGTCTAGAGATGCCCCCACCTCTCCCAACCTGCCAGCTACAGCTACATTCTCAACCCCAGGTCTCTGGAATGTCCTAGAGATGCATCCCAGCTCTCCCACCACTTCTAGCTACAGAGTCATTCTGGCCCTCTCTTCTGTCTCTCTCCATACCTGATCTTGAACCCCAAATTCCCCTCTACTCCCCTCTCTCATTCAATTCCCTCTCTTCATCTGCCTCATATGACAATTTTATTCCCCCTTCTAAGTGAGATTTAATCATCCTGGCTTAGATCCTCCTTCTTATTTAGCTTCTTTGGGTCTGTGGATTGTAACATAGGTATCCTGTACTTTATGGCTAATATCCACTTATCAGTAAGTACACACCATGAGTATCCTTTTGGGTCTGTGTTACCTCACTCAGGATGATCTTTTCTAGTTCCATTCTTTTGCTTACAAAATTCACAATGCCCTTGTTTTTAATAGTTGAATAGTATTCCATTGTGTAAAAGAACCCTTCTCTTTCAATTTTGTGTTGAGTCAGAGGTTAATATAAAGGATACCATCTGCATATCTTTTTTCCATTGTACTTCCTTCGAGCAATTTTTTTTTTTTCTGAGCAGAGGACTGGGCCTCTGTTGCATGACTTATCATCACAGTAATTACCATTCAACTGTGACTACATCATGTTTAATGTTCTATCAATATGAATTCCTTTCAGAGATTACGATATATCCATTAGGGGTGCAGCCTCATATTCAAATGGCAGGCTCCATATATCAAGGAAGTATGGGATACTATACATCATTGAAAAAGAAACTGCCCTGAAATTTGCCCCAAGGATACTTATAGGAACTGAAATGATTCAAAGACACCTGCATTATCAAAGCCCACCCCAACAGAGATTACAGCTCACAAAAGCTTGAAACCTGAAGTACACTGAACAAGTGGTCTTTCCTGGTGACTCGGTTGCTCTGAGCATCTTTCATGTAGTTCACTGAGTTTTGTTTACTATAAGGTGTTCAGCTGTTCTCTAATTCTTCCAGTTTGCTCCATCTGAGCCTCTTCCAAGTAGCTCAAATTGATTAAGAGTATCTTTCAGCAGTCTTTGCTGTTTAGGGAATAGATAGAGGAACACAGTGTATTTGGTCAATTTTAGGCACTTCCCAAAGCTATGTTGAGTTGTCTACTTCCAGCATGCAGTGTTTTAATCTAGGAGAAAATTGATACAAAGCAGTATCATTTTAGTTGCTGTGATAAACACTCTAACAAAAAGCAACAGAGTGTTTATGTGGTTCATAATTATAGTCCATTATGTAAATAAAGTCACAGAGACAGGCATTTGAGACTGCTGGTTGTACTACATCTATAGTTAAGATCAGAGAGAAACAA
The DNA here is from genome assembly GCA_019843965.1 of Rhynchomys soricoides. NCBI lineage: Eukaryota > Metazoa > Chordata > Mammalia > Rodentia > Muridae > Rhynchomys > Rhynchomys soricoides. The sequence continues at coordinate 809,929 of JADRCH010007279.1, forward strand.
ATACACTTATGTTTTCATTCTCGTTTGTTTCCAGGTAAAGTTTTCACTCTTTTACTGTTTTTACAACCCATCCCACGAAATGATGCCATACAGACTGAACTGGTTAATACTGCATGAGTTAATAATCAAGATAACTCCTCATCGATTTTTTTTTAGGTAAGTGAACATTGGGTAATCCCTCACTTACATTCTCTTTCCAGGTGAGCCAACAAAATTTGTCAAAAACTAACAATCTAAATATGCAGATGACAATACAGGATGCAAAGTGTCCAAACTAAATAAGGAAAGTTAGGCTTGTTCATATTGATTGTTGGACATTATACCTTTAAGTATACCAGCTTCTGTTGAATGTCTTATAACCTTTAAAAGGAACCATACTGCTGCCTTTCCCCAACTCATTTTTGGTCGTCTCAGTCCCCTTTGATAAAAATTTGTTTTGTATGACTTTGAGGGAGTGAGACATGAACAAATGTCTGTTTCCCCAAGATATGGCACTTATGATGGATGAAGAAAATTATTCTGAATGAGATTATATTTGCGAATCACTCAGAGTGCTCCTATAGTCACAGCATACTGTTATTTTAAAAAACTTGGATGACTGAAAAAGGAGCTGCATCATTAAACAGCATGGGTGACAAATCATGAAAGCTATATCACTAGTGTTAACCACCCTGAAAATAGTACACACAATTTTACTGAAGTCTCCTTTTCCCTAGATTTGTTTACCTGTCTTTGTGGGGAGTGGTAAGTTCAGTGACATACCTGAGTATTGGGATCTTACCTCTAGGGGAGGGGATGTTTAAATCCAGAAGAAAGATATACAACATTGATAATGTAAATTCAGAAAATTTGGTCATGTTTTTAGAAAAAAATATTGAGAAATATTAACCATATGGCTTTTGTTAAACTGTATATCATATTATCATAATGGTATAATTATAAGTTTCCATAAACCTGAAGCTCTAAGCTCTTGAGGGAGAGGAAGATAGAGCCAGATTTGCTGCATTATGGGAAGTATCTCTGTATTGAAAACAAACCTTGAGTAATTTTAAGTACAGAATTTATAATTTTACTGTCTATTTGAGTATAGTAACATGTGTCTGTGATCCAACAACTGTGATGTCTGAGAATCTAGATATATCAAGAACATATATGTTTCGTCAGACTGAATTCAACCCTTAAACTAAAATTTATAAGAGAAATCATATGAAGCTTTTCATATTACAAGAACATGGTTATGTTTTCAGGATTACATTTGGATAATGCCATAGAAGAAAAGGCTATATTTAAAAGTATTTCTTTACTGTAACTTTTTTAAAAAATAAAAGGAAAGTATAATATGTAGGGAAAAAACTTCCCCATTAATAATTTTTCAGCATTTATACATGTCATAATGCTTAACATTTACAAAAGAAATATTCTGGTCATATTTATCCTATCATGAACATTTATTTTTTTCTACCCAAAAAAAAAAAATCAGAGAACAGGGAACACATAAGACTTTTAGAAAGAGTAGTGTTTTGTTGGAAACACAGTAGAAAACATTATTAATGTTCAGTTTAGACAGAAACCAGTATACAGCCCTGCTGATAAAGATCCACCACGATTTCCATGTGATCGAAACTATCTTATATAATCTTATGTGAGTAACTCAAGAGGCTGTTACTTATTTTTCTATTTAAGTACAATGAATTAACTGGTAGGCAATAGTAACTGTCCTTCTTATCCATATGAAAAGTATTTTTTTCTCATCATAATTTTTTTCTTCTTAGCTATTTTGAACACTGATTTTACTATGAAGATCTGACTTTCATATGCATAAGATATGATATCTAAGAAACATGAAATGAGTTTAATTAAGGATAACAGCTGAAGAGCTAGAATTTTCCCAAAGGGTTAGTATAGATTATAAAATAATATGCATATATTTCCTGAAAACTGGAAACAGGGAGAAAAGTGAGTAGTTGCAGCATTTCATGTACCTGATGCTACAAGAACCATGAGTTGTTTTGTTTTTGTTTTTTTTAGATAAACGTTTTTCCAAAATGTCTCAATTTTTTAATCTGAAATGGAAAGTGTTATATATTTTCCAAATGTAGCGTGTCTAGAAAAGTCTAATTAAACAGAGATATTATGATCAAAGGGATTAAATGTTATACATTTTCTTAACTATAGATAGTTTGCATTTTAATAATTCAGTTTAAATTAATATATGAAACAGAAATATAGAGTTTATCAATTCCTATCTATTTCAGAGAGAGCTACATTTTATATGCTTGGTATAATTCCCTAAAAAAAAAAAAAATTTGGAGTTGCCAAAATTGTCCTACAGGTAAAGGCTATTGTTTCCGAGCATAAAATTCTCCTTTGACATTTATATGAGTATTGTGGCACCTTTGCTCACCCCAGGAAACACAAACACATGTTTAAATAAGTTTTAACTAATTACTTGATAGTTTCATATCATATGATTTGATAATCTTCTATCCCTTCCTTATTACTTTCTGATCCATACCCCATACCCCACATACTCAACTTTCTGTTCTTTTATTATAAATACATCCTTGAAGTTCAGTATGTGCTGCCCAAATATTCTTGGATATGTAGTCTTCTATTGGAGAGTGAATATACTTTTGGAGAAAACTGTCTCTTTCTCTCCATACCTTAGGCTGAGATTCTGCACCCACCTTCCTTCTCCAAGGTAGGATTGTTCTGCCTTTGGCTTGCACAGATTTTGTACATCGTTCCTTTGTGAGTTCATTTGTACTGCTAACTCTGCTGTGTCCAGAAGACAGTTTCCCCATAGTTGTTTACCATCTCTGTATCTTACTCTTTCTACTCCTCTTCTGTAATGATCTTTGAGCCTTGGGAAGGGATATGTTGTATGTAATTTTCTTTTAGAGTTCCCCCTCCCTCTTCTCTAATGGTTTCTGGTATTGTGTATGTGTGTAAAATAGTTGTATCAGTTACATTTGAGCAATCCCCATACACATTCTTTACACTTTGACCAGTTGTTAATGGCTGTCAAATATGTAAAGATGCTTCTCAGAGATGCTTTCACCCCTGACACCATGTAAAGTGCCTTCCAAAATTATGAAGGTTACCCAGTAAGTATGAATCTTCCAGATCAGTACCAGCTTGACTTCTTAATGTCCTCTGACCAAAGTGTGGATTGTCATTAGTGATAGAGTTTTATTATGAAGTTCTGTTTGGTAATCAGACTATTGACTGAGTTGTTATCAGAAGGGATGTTTACTTTGTGACTTCCCTGACTGCCTTCTTGAAGGGAGGCATCTCATACATGGCACTAGTTTTTGTTTGATAACTTCTGGGAAAAGAATTATTTCCATGTGCAGAAAAATGCCAATTAATCTCCTATTTGGTAAGGGGAGGAAAATGGTCCCTTTTTGTTTTCTATAGGCTAGAAGTTCAGCTGGAAGGGTCCTAGGATTATGGCACACGGGTTAGGCGATCAAAGCCGGCTGAAAATCTATTGTCAGTGTTTGGGAACTTATAGTCACTGGCTGACCCTGAAAATTCGAAGACAATGGATCAATCCCTTTGCTTACAAAAGCAAATAGATACCAGATATAACTGGATTGATCAGAAGTGGGATTATTTGAATATGAATGGCCCTCATGTAGGATGATGCACTTGAATGTTTGGTCCCTAGTTAGTAGAACTAAGTTGGGGGGAATTGGGGGGTATATATCTTTTGTGGAGGAAGTGTGTTCTTTTAAGCTTTTGAGATTTCAAAAAAATTCATGCCAGTCATAGTCTCTCTCCCTCCCTCTCTCTCTCTCTCTCTCTCTCTCTCTCTCTCTCTCTCTCTCTCTCTATATATATATATATATATACACATATATATACATATATATATATATATATATACACATATATATACATATATATGTGTGTGTGTGTGTGTGTGTGTGTGTGATTGTTGTCTTAACAAGGTCTAAACTATGCCTCAGTACCATGACTGTCTGCCTGCTACCATGCTCCCCACCATGAATAGACCCACCCTCTGAAACTGTAAGCAATCCTCTAATGAAATGTTTTTCTTTATAAGTTTCCATTGTCATTTTGTCTCTTGCCAGAAATACAAAAGTAACTAATATAATGAGATTGCATATATGTGGACATGATTAGGGCTTTTGTCTGATAAAATTGAATTGGTAAAATTATAAAATAGAGTCAAATAGTATTTAATTTATTTGGTTAATGGTATGTCTCTTTTTGAAGGGGGTATGTTTTGTTTTCTCATTTTTTCCATTCACTTTTCCCCACAGCATATACATCTAATAGAACTGTGGGTTATAAGAAAACTGCCCCTTAATCACTGGAATAGTTGTATGTGACATAAGCTAAACTAAATTCTAATCACTAATATGAATGGCAAGATGGAGAGGGTTCTTGTCATAAACTTTTATTTAACAAAATTCTCCAGAATAACTATGGCACAGTTTCATAGACTAACAAATTATCGTATTTGTATGAATTAGCTTTCACTTATTTTCTATGTTATGTAACTGAAATGATCCTAGTTAGTGACAATATCAATAATTTTAGTTTTATATCTGATAAAACAGACATTATAGAATTAAAAGAAATTATTTTATACTACTCAATTAGTTCAGGATTCAGTCTTTTAACAAATCTTTTAAACTTTCCTGGTATTTTTCTAATCTCTGCTATTTTCTTTGTGAAAACATTTAGTTTTACAATGTCTATGTACTGGGGTCACAATATAGCTGAGCTCTTTTGCCTTAAGAACAGATTTTATCAATTCAGCAGCTCCCTGACAACTTAGTGATTTCAGTGGCATCACATTTCTTCAACCATCTGTTGGTAGCTTATTATAAAAATGGGATTATTTTGCTTTAGGGAGTTCATAATGAGATCCAGAAAACTATATATTCTGTCTGTTTCTCTCCTTCTTATCTTTTTTGTCAGGTATTCTCTCTAATATATATTTTCTTTCTTAATTACTTAGAGTAGAAAATTGACAATCTCATTGGTTATCAATATTGGCATTACTATGGCTTTATCACTCTTCTAATTCTTTGTGTATCTATATTTTATCAACATTTAATTAGTTTGGAATCATTTCTAGTTAGTTACTCTTAAGAATGTCACTCTCCAATATACTACATTTCCCTTTCTTAATATGTAGCTATGTGTGAGAAGCATATGGATAGCTGTGAACACAAAATTCATTTTCATCAAAAGAATTTAAGGAGACATACTGAGCAATACATTTGTATTAACACTTTACAAACAAGTAGTCATTCTTGTCTGACTTCTTGTTTTCATTGTCATAATAATTAAAATAAGACCTATGAAACTCACTGTGTGCTCTAGTAGTTATAAGCCATATGCAAACATTGAATTCTATAAAAATTAAAATTTGATACAACTATAATTAACTTTTATATATGTGAGTTACATTTATAGAGTATAAAACTACAGTTTTTCAATTTTATTTAGTTCTTTACATATTTTTATTGATTATCTTGGAATTTCATATAATGCACTTTGATCACTCGTACTTCCTCTGAACCCACACCCTTGTAATCTACCCTCCACCTCCCCCCGACCAAAAAAAAAATGTTTAATTTCTGTCATCCATCTAGTCTCTAGAGCATAGCCAAACTCCTAGTGGTTCAGCCCTTCAAGAAAAGTGAGTCCTTCCCTTCTCTACTTCTGCCAGTAGTCACCTATTGTGGACAGCTATACTTCCTCATCCTTATCACTAGTTTTTATAGTTTTTAGATGGCTTCCTGTGTAGGTTGTTACTTTTTGGGTTGGGGGTTAGGTGTTGTTACAGAAGCCTTCTATGCCTCCCTCATCTGAGTCTACAGTCATTGATACCACTGCAGAAGAGGTTTTCTTGTCTTTTACAGTCAGCAGGAGCATGGATCATGGACTTCTACATGATATCTGGTGACAGTACAGACTAGGGATATCTACCTTGCCTCCAGCATCAACACCCTCCATGGATCTCAGCATGGTTTCTGGTGGTAAGATGGCCCCCGTGGACTCCAGAAAGGTTCCTGGCAGCAGCTTAACTCAAGGACAAAAACTCACCTTCAGGTGGCAGTACATCCCATGGAACTCCATATGGCTTTTGGTGGTACACGACAATGGACATCAAACTTGGCCTTCAGTTTCATCTTTGTACACGGGTTGTTGAGCAACACCGATTTGATAGTTTTAGAGATATCTGACTGAAAGTGCCTGGTTGATTTAATATTAGTAAGGAGAAAATAAAGAACACTCAATGAATACTGTGAAATAAGCATGAACTTCATTATGTACACATTTATATAGTTAGTATTTTGAGTAATAATAATTTATATGGAATCATTATGTTATCTACTTTTAGCATCTCAAAACATCTTGTATCTCCATTTGTATTTCAACATAAAAACTGTGGGTTTTTTTTTATTTGTTTGTTTTTAGTTTTTTAAGACAGGATTTCTCTGTGTTCTCCTGGCTGTTCTAGAACTTACTCTGTACACCAGGGTGGCCTTAAACTCACAGAGATATGCCTGCCTCTGTCTCCTGAGTGCTTGAACTAAAGAAAGATGTGTTCCACTACTGCCAGGCATGAGTGTGTATTTTAAATTAGATATTTTTAAATCAGTATACTCTAAAAAAATTAGAAAATAATCTTGAAGTAATTTTTATGGAAGAAAGGCATCACAATTTTTAGAACTGATGAAATTTCCTATTTTTGCTAATGCTGGTTCATTTTTCTAGATTTTGTTTTGAATAAAAGGTCATATGGAACATTGTCTTTGAATCACAATCTTTGATTTTCAGTCATGGCTTTTATTTCAATTGATAATTTAGCCATTTTTCATATCAATGTAAACATTAATAATTAGGGATGGCTTATGTATAGTGATATATCATTTTAGTTAATGATAAAAGCTTCTATTGAGAGTCAAGATTGTATTTTTGGTGATAAAAAGCATCTTCATACTATTGACAAATTGATTTATATCTTGGTACAGTCTACAGCAGGAAAAGTTTAATTCTATATGGAGTGTTCACATATCATTTCATTGATATGAAAAGGGACATGAATGAAGGGTAGAAAGTAAATTTCCAAAGTTTTGGTGTTTTGATTAATTCCTTCAGCATATTCTCACACTCAGATCAAGGTCTGTATTTACTAAATTAATAAGACAGACCACTGTGGAAAAGCAAACCAGCAGAGCAGGTAAAGAGGATGATGCAAAGAACATTTGATATAAACAACAACAGCATAAAACTACTATTGTCATTTATTTACTATACATACTGATATGTTTCATATATTTTCCCAAAAGTATAACAAGTACTTTTTCATACTAATCCTTTGTCATCCTTTAAACACTTCCTTTTTTCTCTTTTGTCCCTCAAGTCCTCAAATCTTATTTTTATTTTTAAGTTGTAAATACATGTATTTGTTCACACATACACACACACACACACACACACACACACACACAATTTTGTATATATAAAACTAGGTCCAGAATCCACAAATAAGATAAACATTGTAATCCACAAATAAGATAAACACTGTAATATTGTCTTTAGTATCTTTATGTAGTATACTTAGTAAGATAGTAGTTGTATCTGTTTTTTTCAACTATGGAATGTATTGGAAATATCTAATTTCTTTGGAAAGTTAGTCATGTCATATGTTGTTCTGCTGGGGCACACAGGTTAAAGGATGTCTTGCTAAAACAGACATGTGAGTAAAAGACTGTTTCATGTGGGATAGACACAGGCGAAAGGATGATTTGATACAGCAAACATGTGGAAGGACCTGTGATGAAAGAGTATAAATATGACCCCACAAACAGTGGGAGATAAGCACTGAACATTGTTTGGTTGGCTTGGCCTCCCTATTCTTCATTAAACATACACATGTATTGGTTTCCCTTATATTGCATTGTTGAGCTCTACATGTGGTAATTCTGTCTTTGAGAAAAACTTGACCAAGAATTGATGGTGAGGTTCCTGTGGCAGCTTGCCACTTCTGTGGCCTTGCCACAGGCCCATTGATAAGCCTGGAGGTTTCTTCAGGATTGAACAACAGCTGTCTCGTGTGTGTTTGCTGAAAGGACTGGACTGCATGCAGCTGCTCAATCATATTTGGTGTTTACTGTGGGACTCAACTGCTGTCAAAGTAGATTGAGCTTGCCCCTGAAGAACTATTGCCGAACAGGTCCACTTCCCTCACATCTTAATAATTTTTCTCTTCTACTACCTCTGCTGGGTGGTAGGTTAGAGGAGAACCCTTAGTAAAAGTAGTTTGCAAAAAGTTTATGCCTATAATGGAATACCATCGTTCTTATGTTTTGATAAATTTCAATGTGTATAGCTATTACAATATAGATATCTCATAATTCCTTATCCATTCACCCCTTTTCAAGATGACAGAAAAACAGAAGAAAGCTACAGAAATGTTTTTCTATTAATTTAAAATGTTCTCCATTTTTGAGAATATTTATACCTGAGTACTGAATTTCATGCATACATAGATAGCCATTGTTTTTGTTTTTTAACCTCTTCCTTGTCCCTTCTCACTGCCTCTTAAATTCATGAGCTCATCTTTTATAACTATTATTGTCACACACATGTAAATGACCTACTTAGTCTATATAGCATTGCTTGCATGTACAAGTGGTTATGGCTGAGCACTTGGGATTGGATAACCTATTTAGTGTTTCTTGTGTATATATATATATATGTTGAGGGATGACTCTCTAAGGTTGAATAACATAAAAAAGGACATTTCCATGGAGAAAACTGATTCTCCTTGTCTTAGCAGCTGTTAATTACCTATAGATTTACATGTAGTTGGGGAGATAAGAGGTTGTTTAAAATTAGGTTACTATTTGTGTTAAAAATTATAATTGATACAAAGTATTCAACCGAATGTTTAATGAGTGGCAAAATCTTATTTATGTTGTTGAAATGAGAATGACAATACAACTTTCTGTTCTCAAAGAACTTTAAGAGTTTCTAGTAAGTTATAAGCTAACTAGAAAATTTCTGATGAATTATTTCATTGTATTTTAATTTTAACAAAAGGAACTGTTTTAATGAAAATTTTAAGATAACATGAACATTAGATTTGTAGGGGAGAGCAATGTCTAATGAAAGATTTACTGAAACATCAGGAAAATTGATGCACTGTTTTAACAGAGTTTTCTAAGTCTTACCCATGATTTAAACAATTGATTTTGAAGATCAAAAATTTATATATTTTATTTAAATGAAGGAAATGAAGTACTGGACTTCTGAAATAGAAAAGATTCAAAAGGTGTATTTTCTTATATTTAAAATTTTAAATTAAATATATTAAGGATCCTTTTCATTTTTATTAATCTAAAAACTTACTTTGGTATTGTAGGATATTGTTGGATCTGTTAAAACAGCAAATTTCTCTATGTATTCTTTTATTATTTTTACTTTTCCCTTCATTTAGATTTTTTTTTTTTTTTGGTTTTTGTATTTTTTTTTAGACAGGGTCTCTCTGCGTAGCTCTGGCTGTCCTGGAACTCACTCTGTAGACCAAGTTGGCCTCAAACTCAGAAATCCACCTGCCTCTGGCTCCCAAGTGCTGGGATGAAAGGCGTGTGCCACCACTGTCCAGCTTCATTTAGATTTATATACTGTATGCACAATCATTGTTTTTGTTGTTTTTTTTTATACATGACAAAATAAAATATAATAAGATGAAGCAAAAACTATCATGATTCTACTTACATATATTCTCTTTTCCTTTCATTTTAATTTTTAAAATTGAAAATGGATTCTTTTCTTATCCAAAATATTCTGATTATAATTTCCCTTCTTTCCATTTCTCACAGTCCCTCCCCATTTCAACTCTAATTTGGATCTAAACTTTTTTTGTTTCATTAAGCTTCGAAGAGACAACAACCCAACATGACAAAATGAAATATAATAACATGAATCAAAACATTTCATATGAAAATGCATATAGTAACCCAACAGGAGGGAAAGAATCCAAAATGCAGACAAAAGAGAGACCCAGTTGTTTTCATAGTGTCATAAAAAGAGTAAGCTAATAGCTATAATATAAACAGAGAACCTGGTGCAGACCTGAACAGACCCTTTGCTTACTGGTTCATTTTCTGTGAGCTCAAATGTGCCTTGATTTTTTGATTCAGAAGGCCTTGTTCTGGTATCTTCAATCGTCCCAAGCTCTTACCATCTCTGTGCTTCTTTTTCTGATTGTTTCCCTTAGGTTTGAGGGAAGGAATGTGTTGAAGACCTTCAATTTAGATGCTTTCTATTCATAATGTCTGCCCACGGGTCTCTGCATCTGTTCCCATCTGATGCTGGTGGAAGCTTCTCTGATGATGAGTCACTGATCTCTGAGTATAGCAAGATATCAAATATCATCAGGAAACACTTTCATTCTCTGTCTCTCTGTCTCTCTGTCTCTCTGCCTCTCTCTCTCTCTCTCTCTCTCTCTCTCTCTCTCTCTCTCTCTGAGTGTGTGTGTGTGTGTGTGTGTGTGTGTGTGTGTGTGTGGATTTAAACTACTAGTGATTTTTTATTTACCCTAGGGTTTGGGAATATCTATTTTAGGTCAGAGACTAGACAGTATTCTCTGCATTATAGAAGCTTTCCAGTTTTATGAGGTCACACTTATTGTTGATCTTAGTGCCTAAGCCATTGGTCTGTTCAGGAAGTTGTCTCTTGTACTAAAGAGTTCAAGACTATTTCCCATTTTTTCTGTTATATCTATTTTATCCAGTTTTATCTTGAGGTCTTTGATCCATTTGGACTTGAGTTTGTGCACAGTGATAAATATGGGGCTATTTGCATTTATCTACATGCAGATATCCAGTTTAACCAGCACCATCTCTTGAAGATGCTTTTCTCCAGTGTGTGTCCCTGGATTGTTTGCAATTATCAGATATGCTTAGGTGTGTAGATTTATGTCTAGGTCTTCAGTTCAATTCCATGGAACAATGTGTCTATTATTATAGCAATACCACATGGGGTTTATTACTGTGGCTTTGTAGTGCAATTTGAAAATGGGAATGTTGAGACCTCCAACTATTGTTTTATTATTCAACATTGTTTTAGCTATCATATTTTGTTTTTCCATATGAATTTGAGAATTATCACATAATGGTCTATGAATAATTATGTTTAAATTTAGATGGAGATTGTATTGAATTTTTAGATTGCTTTTGATAGGATGACCATTTTTCTATGTTAATCCTACTGATACTTGACCATAGAATATGTTTATATTTTATCTTATGTTTTTAAATTTAGTTTTTCAAAGACTGTGTCTTAGCTGGGGTTTCTATTCCTGTACTAACATCATGACCAAGAAGCAAGTTGGGGAGGAAAGGGTTTATTCAGCTTACATTTCCACACTGCTGTTCATCACAAAGGGAAGTCAGGACTGGGACTCAAACAGGACAGGAAGCAGGAGCAGATGCAGAAGCCATGGAAGAATGTTTCTTATGGCTTGCTGCACCTGCATTGTGTAGCTTTTTTATATTGTTTTATTTTATTTTTTTATTTTTATCTTTTATTTTTGAAACTTTATTAACATTTCAAATATTTTCCCCTTTTCAGGTTTCCACATTGGAAACCCACTATCCCATCCCCCTAAACCTGTCTCTATGAGGGTATTCCCCCATCCACCCACCCACTACTGTCTTTCCTCACGGCCATTTCCCTATACTGGGGTATCTAGCATGCTCAGGCCCAAGGGCCTTTCCTCCCACTGATGGCCAACAAGGCCCTCCTCTGACATATATGTGGCCAACACCATGGGTCCTTCCATGTGTATTCTTTGGTGGGTGGTCTAGTCTCCGTAGCACCAGGGGTCTGGCCAGTTGAAACTGTTGCTCCCTCCATGGGGCTGCAAACTCCCTCAGCTCCTTCAGTCTCTTCTCCAATTCCACTATCTGGGACCCCATGCTTAGTCCAAAAGTTGCTGTGACTTGAATCTTGGGTATTTCAAACTTTGGCTTAATATCCACTCATCAGTGAGTACATACCGTGTTTGTTCATTTGTGACTGAGTTACCTCACACAAGATGATATTTTCAAGTTCCATCCATTAGCCTGAGAATTTCATGAAGTCATTGTTTTTAATAGCTGTGTAGTATTCCATTGTGTAAACGTACCACATTTTCTGTATCTGTTCCTCTGTTGAAGGACATCTGGATTCTTTCCAGCTTCTGGCTATTAAAAACATGGCTGCTATGAACATAGTGGAGCATGTGTCCTTATTATATTTTGGAGCATCATCTGAGTATATTCCCAGGGCTGGTATAGCTGGGTTCTCAGGTAATAGTATGTTCAGTTTTCTGAGAGTCCGACAAAGTGATTTCCAGAGTGGTTGTACCAGCTTGCAATCCCACCCGAAATGGAAAAGTATTCCTCTTACTCCACACCATTTTGAGTGATGTGAGGTGGATTCTCAGGGTTGTTTTGATTTGCATTTCCCTGATGACTAAGGATGTTGAACATTTCTTTAGGTGCTTCTCAGCCCTTCGAGTTTCCTCAGTTGAGAATTCTCTGTTTAGCTCTGTTCCCCATTTTTTTTTTTTTTGATACGGTTATTTGGTTCTCTGGAGTCTAACTTCTTGAGTTCTTTGTATATATTGGAAATTAGCCCTCTATTGAACTTAGGATTGGTTAAGATCTTTTCCCAATCTGTTGGTTGCCATTTTGTCCTAGTGACAATATTCTTTGCCTTAGAGAAGCTTCACAATTTTATGAGGTTCCATTTGTTGATTCTTGATGTTAGAGTATAAGCCACTGGTGTTCTGTTCAGGAACTTTTCGTCTGTGCCCATGTTATAGAACCCAAGACTACCAGCCCAGGTGTGGTATCAACCACAAGGGGTCCTCCCATCTTGATCACAAATTGATAAAATGTCTTTGTCTTACACCTGGATCTCATGGAGGCATTTTCTCGACTTAAGCTCCAGCTTGTATCAAGTTGACACACAAAACCAGCCAGTACAATTGACCCTTTGTCAACTTGGCACACAAAAACATTGCCATTAAGCCTTGACCCTTACTTTCTTATCCATTCCCAAGATCTAAATAACTTTAAAAGTCCCACAGTCTTGTATCTTAAAAGTTCTATCCCTTTAAAATATAAAATATCTTTTAAAATTCAAGGTCTTTAAAATTCAAAGTCTCTTAACTGTGGGCTCCACTAAAATACCTTCTTTATTCAAGTGGGAAAAATATAAAAATATAAGAAATATCAGGGCACAGTCCCAATCATAAGCAAAATCAAACTCTAATCATCCAATATCTGGGATCCACTCATGATCTTCCCCTTTTCAGGTCCCCCCTTCAGAAACCTCTATCCTAATCCTTCTCTCCCTGCCTCTATGAGAGTGCTCCCCCATTCGCCCACCCACTCCTATCATACCAAACCTAAGGATAATTGGTAAAGTAAGTGAAGATTCCCAATGTAAAGGGCCAGTAAATATCTTTAACATAATTATAGAAGAAAACTTCCCTAACCTAAATACAGAGATGTCCATGAATGTACAAGAAGCCTACTGATTTCCAAATAGATTGGACCAGAAAAGAAATTCCTCTCATCACATAATAGTCAAAACACCAAATGCACAAAACAAAGAAAGAATATTAAAAGAAGTAAGGGGAAAAGATCAAGTAACATATAAAGACAGACCTATCAGAATTATACCAGACTTCTCACCAGAGACTATGAAAGCTAGAAGATCCTAGCAGATATCATAGAAACACTAAGAGAACAAAAATGCCAGCCCAGACAACTATACTCAGCAAATATCTCAATTACCATAGGTAGAAAAACCAAGATATTCCATGACAAAACCAAATTTACACAACATCTTATCACAATTCTAGCCTTACAAAAGACAATAGATGGAAAATGCCAACCCAAGGAGGGAAACTACACCCTAGAAAAAGCAAAAAAGTATCTTCTTTCAACAAACACAAAGAAAGATAGCCATACAAACATAATTTCACCTTTAACAAGAAAAATAATAGGAAGCAACAAAAGATGCTCTAAATCTCCATGCTCCACGATGTTCATAGCAGCCATATTTATCATAGCCAGAAGCTGGAAACAACCTACATGTCCCTGAACAGAGCAATGGGTAAAAAAATGTGGTACACTTAAAGAATGGATTACTTCTCAGCTATTAAGACAATGACTTCATGAAATTCTTAGACAAATGGGTGGAAGTAGAAAATAAAAGAACATACATGGTATGCACTCATTGATAAGTGGATATTAATCCAAAAGGTCAGAATACCCAAGATGCAATTCACAGACCACATGAAGCTCAAGAAGAATAGAGACCAAAGTATGGTTGCTTCAGTCCTTCTTAGAAGGGGAAACAAAATACTCGCAATAGAAAATATGAAGGCAAAATATGGAGTAGAGTCTGAAGGAAAGGCCATCCATAGACTGCCCCACCTGGAGATCCATCCCATATACAGACACCAAACCCTGACATTATTGTGGATGACAAGAATTGCTTGCTGACAGGAACCTGATATAGCTGTCTGCTGAGTGGCTCTGCCAGAGCCTGACAAATACAGAAGCAGGTGCTGGCAGCTAACTATTGAACTGAGCATGGGGACCTCAATGGAGGAGTTAGGGAAAGGACTGAAGGAGCTGAAGGGGTTTGCATCCCATAGGAAGAACAACAATATCAACAACCAGATCCCCCAGAGCTTCCAGGGACTAAGCCACCAACCAAAGAATACACATGGAACTACCCATGACTCCAACTGCATACATAGCTGAGGATGGCTTTGTAGGGCATCAATGGGAGGAGAGGCCCTTAGTCCTGTGAAGGCTCTCTGCCCCAGTGTAGGAGAATTCAAGGGAGGGGAGGTGGGAATGGGTGGGTGGGTGTTTGAGCACCTTCATAGAAGCAGGTGGAGGGGGGATTCGGAGGGGGAAACTGGGAAAGGGAATAACATTTGAAATGTAAATAAATAAAATATCCAATAAAATAAAAAAACCTGACAATAAGGTTCGAGTGCTGCCTTTCATTGGTACAGTGGGCTAAACTCAGATCATTTGGAAGAGCAGTATGAATTTATTTATTATTATTATGGGTCCTCCCTATGTACTCTTTGGTTGGTGGCTTAGTCTCTGGGTGGTCTGAGGGTCTGGTTGGTTGATATTGTTGTTCTTCTTATGGGGTTGCAAACCCCTTCAGTTCCTTCAGTCCTTTCTCTAACTTCTCCATTGTGGACCCCGTGCTCAGTCCAAGTATGAATTTCTAACTGCTGAAACATCTATCCAGTCCTAAAAGGAAGAGATCATTTAGTAGTATCTGTTACATAACCTAGGCTTGCTTTGACTCATTTCCTTTGTTAATTATATGTCTTTGTTTTAGTTTTGCAGACATGTTTGTGAGCATTGTTGAGTAAGAATGAACAGAGTATGTGCCTCTTGCTTTGCTGTAGGTTTTAAAGAAAATGCTTGCATTTTTCTTCATTTCATATAATTTTTGCTAGAGATCCTTGTAACTATAGTAATGTCCATTTATACTCAGGTTTATTTTGAGATAAAACTGTGATCCTACATCAGTTTGAACATTTTTAGGTATTTTTATAAAATCTTTTGATCATTCTCCATTATCACCCTAATTTTTAACAGTGTTGTCAGTTTATTTTAAGTATCAGTAAACATGATAAAACTAAACACAACAAATATAGATGAATTGACCCAAGTAATGTAAGCCACATATAATATATCAGAATGCTTAAGGTTGCAAACAGTTTTTTAACTAATCACTTAACTAATTAATTAATTAAGATTCTAAATATGGTCCTGTCCCAGAGCCCCACTCACAAAGTCCCACCACCCCATCCCCTCCCCTTGACTTCTGAGTGGATGATCTCCTGGGTGTCCCCCAACCCTGGTACATCAAGTCTCTGCAGGGTTAGGCACATCTTCTTACACTCTTGCCAGACAAGGCAGTCCTCTGCTACGTATGTGCCAGGGTCTTCAGACCAGATCATGTATGTGGCAAACAGGTTGGGTCCTCTGAGATGACTAACAAAGTGTGAAATATGTGGAGACAAACAGATACTGCCAGCATATTAGGTTACTGCTACTTTTGAGTTATCAAAATATCGATAACAATTGCATTAATCTAAGACACAAACATATTTTCATACTTAAGCATATTCTGAAAAGGAATTTTGGTCTCCAAGAGAAAAGAACAAAAATATAAATAGTGTGGGAGGTGTCTATATTAATGCTCATCTCACTTGTTTTTTCTACAAAATTACTTACAGCCTTGTACTTATACTCAGAAAAGAATAAATTTTTAAGGACTTTGAAAAGTCTTATCTGGCACTACCACTGAGAGACTGCAATTTCTCTTTTTTATTAGAGTAAATATAAACTGTGAATTGATAATAAACATTTCCTTAAGGTTTACAGTGGTTATATTTGGTTCATAAGAACATCTAGGCACGGGTCTTTCCCTTTGCATCTGAATCTATAAACAGAATTGGAATATTTTAAGATAGTACCATCCACATATAGGATATCGTATTTATTTATATATATTATATTATATATATTATATTATATATATTATAATATATATATATATATATATATATGAAGACTAAGTAGATGCTTTTATACTTGTACACAAAAAACAGCATGGTATATAAAACAAAAAACAAACAAAAAAAACCCAAATAGCCTTGCAACATGAGTAATTGTAGGAGAGGGAGGAATTAGTGGATGTGTTCAAATTAATTGTATCCAGGGTAATTATTTCCATAATAGTTGTCACCAATTTGCCAATCTGGTTTTTAAGAACCAGATAGGTTCATTACATAGGTGAGCAGTTTGTCAATCTTGCATGGCAATAGTACTCAGGAACAAACTCAATAAGGTAATATCCACAATTATAGTGATTATGTAAGAGTTGATCATAATAGCTCAGGTATGTTGTTTTGGCCAGTGATAAGATGAATACAATCTTTCTTAATAATCTGATCTCACATGTGATGAACAAAGATGATTATTTCTACTTTTGTTTAGGATTAACTCATTTACCCTATCTCACAATACAATCCATAGACAAATGAATTTTCAGGAAATCCCACAATTTTCCAGGATAACATCTTGTAAATAGATATAGGTTAGCAAGGAATGACTAGCAGACAAAATGTCCTGGTTATTCACATTTTCTCAAGTAAAAAGTACAAGGTAAATTCAGTGAAGTTTATATCTCATTAACTTCTAGTAGCATGCTTGGGTATCCCGTGGAGAGCAAAAGGCAAATGATATTTATTCCTCTTATTATACAGGATTCCTGGCTTATACCTCTTATTAACCTTGTGCCACACAGGTGAGCAGTTCTAGGTCTTGAGAATTACCTTCCACACTGATTAATAACATTCTAGCCTCAATGGTATAATTTACATATTGCTAGAACTTTACCATATAAAAGCCTTCATTTTTCTTGGTAAGTTGACAGCTTTTCACCTTTATTAAATTCTATCATTTGCAATTACCTCACCTAAGTACTTCACTTTTTACAAAAATATATTCTACCTGACTATTATTATTATTACTACTATTATTATTATTTAACCAAATATAACAATTCTCTCCATTTCTGGCACTGTTCCCCCCCACAGTTACTCAAAAGATGATTCAAAATTGTCTTGATTTTCTAAAATACACTTGCTCAATCCTTTCATTTTCAGAAAAAATTCACCCATGTTATAGTATTATAGGATGGAAAAGATGGATTGATTACTATATTTTATAAAAGGCCTATTAAGATATGATCCCACATTAAAATAAGTAAAACAAACCCACTTCTAAGAAAATAAATCTTATTTTATCAGAGGTTGTGATAATTGAAATTAAACTCTGTCTATAAAAACAGTTTTCTTATCCTATATATATTAAGTATGCATACATAGAAACTATCACTCACATTGTATTATTTCATTATGTCTATCTTACATTATTGTTAGATACCATAGACATATTGCAGTATTTCACTTATTTTAACTTTAAATTATTATGTATTTAATACAAATTTATTTTTTAAAGATTTATACAAATAGCTTTAGTGCCAGAAATTGGGAGGTAGATGTAGACTGATCTCTGAGTTTAAGAACAGCTTGGTCTGCACAGGAAGTTCCAGAGCAGAAAGTCTTAGAAAATCAGACATCTATACAAGTATTACTTTCTTACATAAATGTAGATTCCCCAAACAATCTATTCTATCATGGGAAGCCAAAATCCCCTTGGCTCTCTCCTTCTTTAATTGAGTTGTATGTTTACTGGTAATTCTATGGTCAAACACCATAACTGCAGGGACAAAAATGAAGAAGGAGGTCCAGTGACAGGCCCAAATTGGGATCCAGCTCAAGGGGAGTTTCCAAGGCCTGACACTATTACTGATACTATGGTGTGCTTACAAAAAGAGACCTATCATGACTACCCTCCGAAAGGCCCAACAAACAGCTGAAAGAGTCAGATGCAGATACTTACACCCAATCAATGGACAGAAACTGGTGAACCCTGTGGTTGAATTAGGGAAAGGCTGGAAGAAGCTGAGGAACAAGGCTACTTTATTGGAAGATCATCAGTCTCAACTAACCAGGAACCCAGGGATCTCTCAGACACTGAGCCACCA
The DNA here is from genome assembly GCA_019843965.1 of Rhynchomys soricoides. Lineage (NCBI taxonomy): Eukaryota > Metazoa > Chordata > Mammalia > Rodentia > Muridae > Rhynchomys > Rhynchomys soricoides. The sequence goes on from JADRCH010007279.1 coordinate 828,640, forward strand.
ACCAGTCAGCATACATACACTGGCTGATCTGATGCCCCCAAAACATATAAGGCAGAGGACTACCGAGTTTGGACTCAGTCAGAGAAGAGGCAACTAACCCTTGAGAGACTTGGAGCCCTAGGGAGTGAAGAGGACTGGTGTGGTGGGGATAGGGTGGGGACATCCTCTTGGAGACTCAGGGAGGTTTGGTATGTGTACCAGTTGGTGGGTAGACCAGGAAGGGGACAATGACAGGACTGTATAAAAAGATTAAAGAATAACCAAAAAGAAAAAAGAAAAATTTAAAAAAAAGCAAAATACCTATAAAAGGAAAACTCAGTATTTTGAAATTCTATCTTTTGAAAAACTGTAGTTTCATGGTAATAAAATAATAATTATGTAAGCTACACATTTTCAATCACAGAAAATACTAAAATAGAATATTTAACAAATTATGTTTTTATTGCTTCTTTGGGAAAAAGGGATATATATATATATATATATATATATATATATATATATATATATATACCTTTATATCATTATATATATTATATATATAATGATTTTCAAAATGGTACTTTTCTTGTATTTTGCTATAAAACATCAAAGAAGATGACATATATAAAATTCCAAACATAATAGGAAAGTAAGCCATTCTATACCAAAACATGCAATTTATGAGGTATTTCCTAATAAGTATAACACTTCCAATCTTCCACCACATAGAGATGATAAATGTTGGGCTATATTCAGTTCACGATGTACTTCTATTTCCAGAATAAAACCTGAAATTTGAACCCTAGAATGCACATTTATACAAGCCAAAAAAAAAAATCCTGTGAATGACAATATGCCACTTTTATGCTTTGTCCTATGGAGCAAGAAACCAGACCAATCCTGAGCTCACTGTCCAACAAAACTTGCTTGTTTGATGAAGTACATGCTAATGAGTTGTGTCTCAAAAATAAGGTGTATAGTTATCTGGAGAGAACAATGTTCAGAGTTGCTCTGTGGAATCCACATACAAAAGCATGCCCCAAAATGCATGTCCATGTGCAGGAACACACACACAGAAAAACACAGCAGGTAGGTGGGGTGAGGGATAGAGAGAAAAGATAAATCTTTGAGAACAGATGCAAATTATCTTGTTTAGAGTAATCTTCATCATTTCATTATTATAGTATTACCATATTGTACTCCAAAATATATACAAATAGAATCATGATTTATATAGTATTAAAAGTATTATGATGAATTTCATACATACAGATTACAACGTGTAAAAATACAGTGGACCTACCATAAAGACAATTTTTGCTTCTTTTTACAGTTTTTATAGTGGAACATTCTATACATAAAAAAGGAATGAGTGCAAATTCTGAAACTAATAGGAGACTTCTGTATTCAAATATTCAAAATTATTTGACCTTATTCAATTTTGTGAAATGAATCATTACATCTTTATAATATCAATTAATAGTACCTATTTTATATGGTTTATATGTGACTTCAATAAGAAAAACCACATATCTTAGCATAAAATTTTCATATATTCAATTGTTTAGTTATGATTGTTTATTATTGTTACTATCTTTTCATCCTTCAGTTAAATTTGAAAGTAATTAAATCATCTTGTAGTATCTTGACTGATCTGTCTCTATCTATCCTTAATGAACATGATGTGGAGTCTTGGATCCTAGGCTCAGTCTATATAACTACACCATAACTTCCACACCTAAGAGTCAGGGAACATTATAGAAGAGGTATAATAATGATTGTAAGAGCCAACTAATAGGGTGTTTGCTTTTTGTGTGTGAGATTGTGTGTCCTACGAATATTAGAAGTTTTAGCCATAAAGTCTCACCAAACAATCTTCCTAATCACAAGCTAAACAATGAATTAGCAATAGGCCTTCTAAAGTAGATTTGGGGCAGTCTGTGAGGGAAGGGGTGGAGTCCAGGATGCTTGGAACAAATGTCAAGGACTAGAAAATTCTGGGAGTAGGAGAAATAGTCTTTCCTAGAAAAGACTCTACCAATTTATTACATAATACTAAAATGGTCAGCCCTGAATATATACATACTAGTAACATAATACAGAAGGTTTTCAGTCTTAACCATGCATATAGAACAACACTAAATGAAAAAGAGGGGTACATCACACCCAACAATTGGACTGAGCGTGCGGGTCCCAGATGGAGGAGTTGGAGAATGGTCTGAAGGAGCTGAGGGGGTTTGCAGCCTCATGGAGTGAACAATAGTGTCAACTGGCCAGACCACCCTTTGGAGTTCCTGGAGACTGGACCACCAACAGAAGAATACACATGGAGGGACCCATGGTGCTGGCTGCATATACGGCAGAGGATGGCCTTGTTGGACATTAGTGGGAGGAGAGGCCCTTGGGCCTGAGGATGTGAGATGCCCCAGTGTGGAGGAATGCTAGGGAGGGAAGATGGGAGTGGGTATGTGTGTGGGGGAGCACCCTCATAAAGACAGAAGAAGGGTGGATGGGATAGGGGGTTTCTGAAGGGGAGACCTGGAAAAGGGAAAACACTTGAAATGTCTATAAAGTAAATATCAAAAGAAAAAAAATGAAAAGAAAGAAAGAAAGAAAGAAAGAAAGAAAGAAAGAAAGAAAGAAAAAGAAAGGTACAAATTTTTAAAAGAGCAAGGTGGTAATTATGGAAAGGTATGGAGCAAAGAAAGGGAAGGGGGTAGATGATATAATTATATTAATCTCAAAAACTTAAGCAAATAATTAAAAACAGTAAAAATATCAAGATTTATAACACAAATAGGAAGAGTATTAAACTATGTAGTGGCTGGAAAAGATTTTGCATTTAAATTAAAGGCTGTATTGTTCAAAATGACAGAAAATCTGTTCTAAGAGATCTTGAGTAAATTTTTTCTAAGTCTCTTTTCTACAACGTTTAGATCAAGTAAAAAAAAAAAAATGGAAGGGATACCATTCAAAAGGTACAGCTCAGAAATTAAACAACATAGAAAGCAAGCAAACAAAACAAAAGCTTTCCTTGATCTGGATCCACTCAAATTTTAATACCTCTTGGTTCTTTGCTTCTGTTAATATTATCTTGAGTCACATTATATCTTAAACAGGGATTTATGATATTTAATTTTATTTGATTCTAGATCAGTTCTCAGATGAAGTTCATGCCTATGGTTTTTTGGAGAGTAAACTGAAGCCACCTGAATTATTAACAAATCAATGATATGAAGTAAATGAACTATTATATTATTACAGTAGTAAGTCATTTGATAAGTATTGGCTATCATTAACTCAAAATACCCTATCTTGGGAAAGCACGTAGTTTTCCTAGAATTAATATGGTATTTCCAAATATATATTTAATCCTGAATCATAAATGCATTGCTCTCTCATCTCTGCGATAAAATAAGACCATAAATTACACATTGATGTAGCTTTTATAGTTTAGGATATGGGTAAGCTGTTATTATGTAGATAATAGTAGCCATAGTAGATCCTCATGGCATACTTCCAACGTTTCTGGGCCACTGTTTTAAAAAGATGGTTCTCTCATAGCAATTGACCATTAATTCATTCTTTGTAAAACAGAAGAAAACTGGAGTCTCCCAGTTTGTACTGGGGTCATGAGCAAATTTCAGTGACTGTTTATTATTAAAACAAAAAAATATTAAGTTTCTTAGGAAATTTTCAGTATATGTTACCCAATTTATTGTTTCTATAATGTTTGAAGAATTTTCTACACAGAATAAAGTTCTATGTTCAAAGGAATGGAAATAGATTATCTTTAGGAAGCTAAATATTATTTAAATGAATACTTTCCATGTTATAAATACATGCAATATAAAACTGATGCAATCAGTTGCTATGCTCCTTTCAAATATTATTTCCTTTGTGATTAATTATAGTTGCACAAATAATTGCATAGCTTAGTAAATTAAAAATATAGGACAAATTCTATGCCACCATTACCCACGCACATCTTGAATATAGGGCATATTTTCTGTCAAAGTTTTTGTGACAAGGTTGATGCCTCAGTCCCACTACCAGGAGTCTGATTATAGAAGATGGCTAGTTAGGGCTTATATCACCTATGGGGGACTGGTCCAACTGGAGGCCTACACCATGAGAGGGAGCCCTCACCTAGGATTCTGTGGATGGCCAGGAACCAGAAGTTGTTTATCCCAAAGACAGAAGATAGTATTAAATACAACTGGGAAAACAAAAGAAAAAAAAGTCAATTAAAAAGGCTCAATGACTCAGTGTAGGGAAATGCCAGGGTGGGATGTGTGATTGGTTGGGTGGGTGGGGAAGCACTCTCATAGAAGTGGGGGAAAGGGGATGGGGTACAGGGGGTTAGGAGGGGAAACCCAAAAAGAGGACAACGTTTAAAATGTAAATAAATAAAATATCCAATAAAAAATTATTGCTAAAGACATTCTGTTATACTCATAGATCCCTGCCCAACATAGTCAAAGTCCAGGAGAGGACTGATGGGAGCAGAAACCCAAAGCCAAACATTACGAAACCTTGGGGAACCTCACAGAAGAGGGTGAGAAAGGTTTAGAGGAGACAGAGGGGTTGAGGACAACAGGAGAACACAGTCCACAGAATCAATTAAGCAGGTTTCCCAGAGGCTGAAGCTATAGTAATGGAGCCTATATGAGTCTGAGCTAGGTCTTGTTCATATATGCTATGGTTCTATAACTTGATGTTCTTATGGAACAACTAACAGTGTGAGTGTGGAATATCTCTGACTGGTTTGCCTGCTCTTGGGACCCTTTGCCTCCTACTGAATTGCCTCATCCATATTTGAGAGGAGGGTGTGTGCTTAGACTTACTGTTATGTGGTATTCAGCTGATATCCCTGGGAGGCCTACTCCAGGGGAGATGGAAATGGGTGGAGCAACTGAGAAGCATGGACATAGGGGAAATTGGGGTGTAGATGTGAAGTATATAAAGAATAAAAATTAAAACTAAAAAAAAAAAAATAAGAGAAATGTCTCAGATTGTTTTTGAAGAATCTGAAATTTAGGTCATATAGAAATACATTTAGAGGTCTTTTTGTCTTTGTCGTTAAATGTGGATAAATGGAACTGTTTAAATTTTCTCTCATCATATTTATAGCAGGTATTCTAATAAGAACTCTGGTAACTAGATGTAGATGAATCATGTATTTATAAAAAGCAAAACATATGCAAGAAGAATATCTGATTTTTTATGTAAAGAAACATTCACTGAGAGAGACACAACTGATCCTCATTACCTCAATATTTCATGTAAAGAAAGCCTAAATATGACTGTCATATGCATGTAAAAGAAGGTGTTAATCATCAGGGTTGATAGTACTTTCCTATAATAATAACAGCACTTAAAAACTGAGGAAAGAGTAGACTGAGTTTGAAGTGATTAGCTAGTCATCGCTATATGGTAAGATCTTGCTCTGTTATGCAGGAGGGAGGACATTCACCATGGCAAAAGAAGTAGATTAATGTAGATGAGAGAAAATGAAAATGGCATGTATACAAAGAATACATACAACTTGTTGATGAAATGTGTCCAAGAACATGAAGAAACAGAAAGACTAGGATATCTAGAAGGATGGACTGAAAAGAGTGCTATAAACCATACAGATTAAGGAAAGTCAATTGGGTAAAAGGATCTTTAAATCTCACAATAGTGGGACAAGTAGTAGAGGTGTTTCAGTAACTCAGAAAGATTTTTGGCATACTATTCCTTGCTCTCATACTATATTAGCAAACCTTGGTGATAATAATTATTAAAGTCAATTAGTCAGTACAGTGGATCATTTGTTGTATCTGCTGATTTCGTATCATGAAAATCTTAAAGTGATCAGAGGTTTACCATAGGCCCCACTATAATAAAACTTAGGCAGGGTTCTCCAAATGAAAAGACTTATCTTTTGTTTTCAAAGATCAAGAAATATATCCCAGTATAATTTGGGTTTATGAATATGTGAAATACAAATTCTTCAGGTAGTTTTGGGAAGTATGCTAGAGGAACGCACACTTATTTTTGCTGTTTTATTCTTAAGCATGCTTTTTGGACCATCAAGAGCCTGCAACTATATATTAACCCACATAATGGGATGTTAATATTAACACACATATGTGTACATATATCCCTATATTAACACCGATACTCGTGTTAATATTCTCAGTATGTGGTTGAATGTATACATCACAGCCTGAAAGACAGTACTCTAAATTTCAGACAGTTTACTTGAACTGGTGACTTTGCTTTGACTACTGCATGAATATCCTATTTTCATCAACTATTAGTTAAAGTTGTATCTTTTTAGTCATAAAATCCTGATATGGCTACTACCCTTTTCTTATTCCCTTTTTCCTCCTCGTTTATCTAAAACAATATTGTGTTATGTCAACAGAAAATTAATTAAATCAAACACAAGACAGTGATGTGGTACATGCATTTAGAGAAAAAGGACACATTCAATTTCTATATTATGTATAACTTTGATGAAGAATAATCGATGAAGACCAATGAGCTGAGTATGATGGATGATAAATCTTTGTAATCCTGGTATTTGAGATATTAAGACAGAAGGATCTAAATTGGGGTGGTCAGTCAGCTTTCTCCAATGGAATTATAGTTTATGATATCATTCTTTTTGTGATAGGGCCTTTAGTTAGTAGTTTCTATTATGTCGAATAATCTGAGAAGTATTGACATTAACGTTTCTTTTGAAATTCTGGTAGAATTCTGAGCTGAAACATTCTGCCCCTGGGTTTTTGGTTGGGAGAATTTTAATGATGCTTCTATTTCATTATGGGTTACAGGTCTATTTAAATTGTTCATCTGATCTTGTTTTAACTTTGGTAATTTTTAGAAAATTATACATTTCTTTTAGATTTTCCAATTTGATAGAGTATGTTTTTAAAGTATGGCCCAATGTTTGTTTGGATTTCCTCAGTGTCTGTTGTTATGTTCCCCTTTTTTGTTTCTGATTTTGTTAACTTGGTTATGGTTTCTTTGAGTTTTAGTTAGTTTGGAAAAGGGTTTGTCTGTTTTGTTGGTTTTTCTCAAAGAACCAACTCTTTGTTTCATTGATTCTTTGTATTGTTCTCCTTCTTTCTACTTTACTGAGTTCAGCCTGACTTTATTTCCTGATGTCTAACTTTCTTGGTGGTGATTACTCCTTTTTGTTCTAGAGTTTTCAGGTGTACGTTTAAGTTGCTAACTTGAGATCTCTCCAATATTTTAATGTAGGCACTTAGTTCTAAGAACTTTTCTCTTAACATTGCTTTCATTGAATTTCATAAGTTTGGGTATGTTGCGTATCTATTTTCATTAAATTCTCAAAAGTCTTTAGTTTCTTTTTTAAATTTTTGTCTTAACACATTTTCATTCTGTATAGTTGTTCAATTTTCATCAGTTTGTAAGCTTTCTGTATTTCTTGTTGTTAATATCCACTTTTAAACCATGGTAGTCTGATAGGATGCAGGACGTTATTTCAATTTTATTTGTATTTATTGAGACTTGGTTTGTTTGTTTTCAATTTTGGAGAAAGTTCTGTGAGGTGCCGAGAAGAAGGCATATTCTTCTGTCTTTGGGTGGAGTGTTTTGTAAATATTTGTTAAGCTCATTTGTTTTATAACATCAGTTAACTCCAGCATTTCTCTGTTTAGATTTTGTATGGATGACCTATCTATTGGTGACAGTGGGGTACTGAAGTCTCCAACTGTCAATGTGTGAGGTGAGTGGCAATATGTTTGTTTGTGAATTTGTTATTTATTTTTATATTTTTACAAAATGGGTGACTTTTTGCTTGTGACATAGATGTTAAGAATTGAATAGAAATGTCATTTTGGTGCATTTTTTTTCCTTTGATGAGTATATAGTGTTCTTCCCCATATCTTTTGATTAATTTTCATTTGACTTCTAGTTTGTTAATTATTAAGTGAGTCACACCAGTTTGATTCTTAAGTCTATTTGCTTGGAACATCTTTTCCCACACCATTACCCTGAGGTAATGTCAATACTTGGTGCTAAGGTTTGACTCTCTATAGGCAATAAAATATTCTGAACAATATTTTGTGAAGAAAAATGAACTATTTCAGTAAAAGTGTGAGGTAGTCTAGCTCCTCATTACTACTTTCCTGGGTTATAAATCTTTGTCCCATATTAAAAAATAGTGGCAGTCCTTTTACCACATCTCAGATAAAGAAGAAATACCTCCTTCTTTCTACATGGAGATATGTCTACCATGGGCTAAAAACCTCTGAATTGCTAAAGTAAGTAAAGAATTCTTAGATTTCAATTACTTTCTTATAGACTTTTGATATACATGTGTAGCTTCAAGAGCCTAGCAACGTTATTAAGAAAAGTGATTTTATTAATCAAATAAGTTTGTAGGAAAGGTAATATTATGAAACAATATTGAAAGTCCCTGACCACTTCCAAGCAATTTATATTATAAAGAAAAGAAAATGTGTGTACAAGATCCTTTTTATTACTTTTCATAAAGTAAGAATTGGGTATATACTAAAAGCTATGAATGAATTACTGAAATACTCTAAAATTCAATTTATGATATCTGCCACAATATGGTGTGCAACAATTTTAATTGTAGCATTTGGGATTTACAGTCCAGATGATTGACCAGCCTGGGCTACATAGTAAGTACAAGACTTACTAGGGAGTGGAGAAAGTCTTAAGGGAATGGAGTCCAGAGTGAATGATTACATTGACTTTTGGAAACTCATTTTAGCCATCCCAAAGACTTTGGCCTAGACTCAAATGAAATGGTAAAGTTTTTCTCTGGAGTAAAGAAATCTAAGTGTTTATAAGCAGTTGATCAGTGTTTCCAAGATTATCAACTGCGTCTTACTTTTCCTGGATGTTTATAGCTTGAGAGTGTTGTGTACAGACATCTCCTGCCAAGAAATCTAAGTACTTTCCCTGGGCTGTACCTAATCAATATGCTAAAGTTACAGCTCTATCGTTTGTGTGTCTTTGTGTCTGTCCTTTCTTCGTTCCCTCACTGCTTCTAGCCAGGGTTCTGGGACCCAAGACATAAGGGCTGTAGCAGACAACAATCAGATAAAAAATGATACTATATCTTAGAAAAATTGAAAATATGAAATTTAATAGAAGCAGTTTTAATTTTCTCATTACTTTCCACCTATTTCTGATAGTTTAGTAGAACATTGATTCATAATTTTGTGGATATTGTGTACTTAAAATGTACTTACCGTGGATTAACTTGATTTCAAAGGATTCTGCAGTTTTAAGATTTATAATTCTTAGCCTTAGCTATAAAGATGAACAAGTACCTACTTACTGTGGGATCACTGTGTGCTTATCATGTCCATTATTCTGATTCCTTAAGATAGGATTCTTATTTTTTTTTTAATTATTCCCTTCTTCTGGTTTTCTTTCATTCTTCTCTTTCTTTTCTTCTCTTTCTTTCTTTTCTTTCTTTCTTTCTTTCTTTCTTTCTTTCTTTCTTTCTTTCTTTCTTCTTTGATACTTTATTTACATTTCAAAAGTTTCCCCCGCTTCCAGGACACCCCTTTGGAAACCCCTTTTCCCCACCACCTCACCATGTCTCTAAGAGGGTATCTCCCACGCACCAACACACCCATACCCTTCATCCCTCACTGGCATTCACGTATACTGAGGCATCTAACACCCTCAGGCCCAAGGGCCTCTCCTCTCCCTGATAGCCAACAAGGCCCTCCTCTGCCACATATGTGGGCAACACCATGGGTCCCTCCTTGTGTATTCTTTGGTTGGTGGTCTAGTCTCCATAGCAACAGGAGGTCTGGCCAGTTGACACTGTTGCTCACTCCATAGGGCTCAAACTCCCTCAGCTCCTTCAGTCCCTTCTCCAACTCCTCCATCTGGGACCTTCCACTCATTCCAATGGTTTCTGTGAAGTGAATCATAGGTATTCCAAACTTTTGGGCTAATATCCACTTATCCGTGAATACATACCATGTTCATTCTTTTATGACTCAGTTACCTCACTCAGGATGATATTTTCAAGTTCCATCCATTTGCCTGCGAATTTCATGAAGTCATTGTTTTTAATAGCTGAGTAGTATTCCAGTATGTAAACGTAACACACTTTATGTATCCATTCCACTGTTGATGGACATCTGGGTTGTTTCCAGCTTCTGGCTATTATAAATATGGCTGCTATAAACATAGTGGAGGATGTGTCTTTATTACATGTTGTAGCATCTTCTGGGTATATACACAGGAGTGGTATAGCTGGGTCCTCAGGTAAGGGTCCATCAAACTGATTCCAGAGTGGTTGTACCAGCTTGCAATCCCAACAGTAATGGAGGAATGTTCTTTCTCCACATCCTTGTCAGCATCTGCTGTCACCTGACTTTTTATTTTAGCCATTCTGACTGAATGGTGTGAGGTGGAATCTCATGGTTGTTTTGATTTGCATTTCTCTGATGACTAAGGATGTTGAATATTTCCTTAGGTGCTTCTCAGCCATTCAAGTTTCCTCAGTTGAGAATTCTCTGTTTAGCTCTGTTCCCCATTTTTTGATAGGGTTATTTGGTTCTCTGGAGTCTAACTTCTTGAGTTCTTTGTATATATTGGATATTAGCCCTCTATCAGATGTAGGATTGGTAAAGATCTTTTCCAATCTGTTGGTTGCCATTTTGTCCTGTTTACAGTGTCCTTTGCCTTACAGAAGCTTGGTAATTTCATGAGGTCCCATTTGTCGATTCTTGATCTTAGAGCATAAGACCCAATTGGTATTCTGTTCAGGAACTTTTCCCCTGTACACATATGTTCAAGAATTTTTGCCACTTTCTCTTCTATTAGATTCAATGCATCTGGTTTTATGTGGAGGTCCTTGATCCACTTGGACTTGATCTTTGTACAGGGAGATAGGAATGGATCAATTTGCATTCTTCTACATGTAGACCGCCAGTTGAATCAGCACCGTTTGTTGAAAATGCTGTCTTTATTCCACTGGTTGGTTTTAGATTCTTTGTCAAAGATCACATGACCATAAGTGTGTGGGTTCATTTCTGGGTCTTTTTTTATATTCCATTGATTTACCTGCCTGTCACTGTACTAATACCATTCAGTTTTTATCACTACTGCTGCTCGGTAGTACAGCTTGAAGTCAGGGATGCTGATTCTCCCAGAAGTTCTTTTGCTGTTGAGAATAGTTTTTGCTATCCTGGTTTTTTTTTGTTATTCCAAATGAATTTGAAAATTACTCTTTCTAACTCTATGAAGAACTGAGTTGGAATTTTGATGGGGATTGCATAAAATATGTATATTGCTTTCAGCAGGATGGCCATTTTTTACTATATCAATCCTGCAAATCCATGAGCATGGGAAATCTTTCCATCTTCTAAGGTCTTCTTCGATTTCTTTCTTCAGAGACTTGAAGTTCTTGTCATACAGATCTTTCACTGGTTTGGTTAGAGTAACAACAAGATGCTGTATATTGTTTGTGACAGTTTTGAAGGGAGTCATTCCCCTAATTTCTTTCTCAGTCTGCTTATCCTTTGAGTATAGCAAGGCTACTGATTTGTTTGAATTAATTTTATATCCAGCACTTTGCTGAAGTTGTTTATTAGCTGTAGGAGTTCTCTGGTGGAGTTTTTTGGGTCACATAAGTATATGGTCATATCATCTGCATATAATGATTTGTTGTTTTCTTCCTAGCCAATTTATATCCCTTTGACCTCCTTTTGATTTCTAATTGCTCTAGCTAGAACTTGTTGTACTATATTGAATAGATAGGGAGGGAGCGGACAGCCTTGTGTAGTCCCTGATTTTAGTGGGATTGCTTCAAGTTTACCTCCATTTAGTTTGATGTTGGCCACTGGTTTGCTGTATATTGCTTTGATTATGTTTAGGGATGGGCCTTGAATTCCTGATCATTCCAAGATTTTTATCATGAAGGGATGTTGAACTTTGTCAAATGCTTTTTCAGCATCTAACAAAATGACCATGTGCTCTTTTTCTTTGAGTTTGTTTATGGAGTGGATAACATTGATGGATTTCTGGGTATTTAACCATCCCCCCATCCCTGGGATGAAGCCTACATGTTTGTGGTTAATGATAGTTTTGATGTGTTCTTGCATTCGGTTTGCTGGAATTTTATTGAGTATTTTTGCATCAATATTCATAAGTGAAATTGATCTGTAGTTTTCTTTCTTTATTGGGTCTTTGTGAGGTTTTGGTATCAGTGTAAATGTAGCCTCATAGAATGAATTGGTTAGTGTTGCTTCTGTTTCTATTTTGTGGAATAGATTGAAGAGTATTGGTATTAGGTCTTCTTTGAAGGTTTGATAGAATTCTGCACTGAACCCATCTGGTCCTGCGCTTTTTTCTGTTGGGAGTCTTTTAATGACTGTTTCTATTTCCTTAGGCATTATGGGACTCTTTTGATGGTTTATCTGATCCTAACTTAACTTTGGTATTTGGTATCTGTCTAGAAACTTGTCCAGATTTTCCAATTTTGTTGAGTATAGGCTTTTGTAGTAGAGTCTACTATTTTTTTGCATTTCCTCAGAATCTGTTGTTATATCTCCCTTTTCATTTCTAATTTTGTTAATTTGGATACTTTCTCTGTGCCCTCTGCTTAGTCTGGGTCAGGTTTTTTTTTTTTTTTTTAATCTTGTTGATTTTCTCAAAAAACCAGCTCCTGGTTTTGTTGATTCTTTGTTTAGTTCTTTTTGTTTCTATTCGGTTGATTTCAGCCCTTACTTTGATTATTTCCTGCCTTCTACACCTCTTGGGTGTATTAGCTTCTTCTTGTTCTAGAGCTTTCAGGTGTGCTGTTAGCTGCTAATATATGCTCTCTCCAGTTTCTTATTGGAGGTACTCAGAGCTATGTGTTTTCCTCTTAACACTGCTTTCATTGTGTCCCATAGGTTTGGGTATGTTGTACTTTCATTTTCATTAAATTCTAGGAAGTCTTTAATTTCTTTATTTATTTATTCCTTGACCAAATTATCATTGAGTAGATCATTGTTCAGCTTCCATGTGTATGTGGGCTTTCTGTTGTTGTTGCCATTGAAGACCTGACTTAATCCATAGTGATCTGATAGGAGGCATGGGATTACTTCAATCTCCTTATATCTGTTGAGGTTTGTTTTGTAATCAATTATATGATCAATTTTGGAGAAGGTACCATGAGGTGCAGAGAAGTAGTTATATTCTTTTGATTTGGGATGAAATGTTCTATAGATGTATCTGTTAAATCCATTTGGTTCATAACTTCTGTTATTTTCACTATGTCTCTATTTAGATTGTGTTTCCAAGGTCTGTCCATTGATGATAGTGAGGTGTTGAAGTCTACCACTATTATTGTATGTGGTGCAATGTGTGCTTTGAGCTTTAGTAATGTTTGTTTAATGAATGTGGATACCCTTGCATTTGGAGCATAGATGTTCAGAATTGGGAGTTCTTCTTGATAGATTTTTCATTTGATGAGGATGAAGTGTCCTTCCTTATACTTTTTGATGACTTTTGCTTGAAAGTTGATTTCATCTGATATTAGAATTGTTATTCCAGCCTGTTTCTTGGGGCCATTTGTCTGGAAAATTGTTTTCCAGCCCTTTACTCTGAGATAGTTTTTGTCTTTACCACAGAGGTGTGTTTCCTGGAATCAGCAAAATTCTGGGTCCTGTTTATAGTTCTAGTCTGTCTGTCCATGTCTTTTTATAGGTGAATTGAGTCCACTGATGTTAAGAGATATTAAGGAATCGTAGATTTGATTTATGTTATTTTTGGTGTTATTTTCATGTTTGTGTGGCTATCTTCTTTTGAGTTTGTAGAAAGATTACTTTCTTGCTTTTTCTAGTGTGTAGTTTCCCTCCTTGAGTTGGTGTTTTCCATCTATTATTCTTTGTAGGGCTGGGTTTGTGGAAAGATATTGTGTAAATTTCATTTTGTCATAGAATATTTTGGTTTCAACATCTGTAGTAATTGAGAGTTTTTCTGGGTATACCAGTCTGGGCTGGCATTTGTGTTCTTTTAGGGTCTATATGATGTCTGCCCAGGATCTTCTAGCTTTCATAGTCTCTCATGAGAAGTCGGGTGTAACTCTGATAGGTCTGCCTTTATATGTTAATTGACCTTTTTTCCCTTACTGCTTTTACTATTCTTTCCTTGTTTTGTGTAATTGGTGTTTTGACTATAATGTGACAGGAGGAATTTCTTTTCTGGTCCAATCTATTTGGAGTTCTGTAGGCTTCTTGAATGTTCATGTTCAAGTTTCTTCTATAATTTTGTTGAAGATATTTCTGGTCTTTTAAGTTGGGAATCTTCACTCTCTTCTATACCTATTATCCTTACCTTCTCTCTTCTTATTGTGTCCTGAATTTCCTATAGGTTTTTGGCCAGGAGCTTTTTGCATTTTGTATTTTCTTTGACTGTTGTGTCAGTGTTTTCTGTGGTATCTTCTGCACCTGAGGTTCTCTCTTCTCTCTCTTTTATTCTGTTGATGATGCTTGCATTTATGATTCCTGATCTCTTTCCTAGGTTTTCTAACTCCAGGGTTTGTCTCCCTTTGTGATTTCTTTATTGTTTCTATTTCTATTTTTAGTTCCTGGATGGTTTTGCTTATTTCCTTTATCTGTTTGTTTGTGTTTTCCCATAAATCTTGAAGGGATTTTTGTGGTTCCTCTTTAAGGGGTTTTAGTTGTTTACCTGTGTTCTCTTGTATTTCTTTAAGGGAGTTATTTATTTACTTCTTAAAGTCTTATATCATTATCATGAGATGTGATTTTAAATCTGAGTCTTGCTTTTTTGGTGAGTTGGGGTATCCAGTGATTGCTGTGGTGGGAAAGCTGGATTGTGATGATGTCAAGTAGCCTTGGTTTCTGTTCCTTATGTTCTTGCCCTTGTCTTTCGCCATCTGGTTATCTCTGGTGTTACCTGGTCTTACTCTTCTGACTGTCACTTGACCCTCCGCATTCCTCCGTGTCAATACTCCTTGAAGACTAGCTAAGAGGAATTTAGTTTTAGAGAGCTGTGGTGCAAGGTCAGCTCTGGTGTGCAGACAGAAACCAGAATGATCTAGCCCCCAGCTGTCCCTTGTTTCCTGTGTCCTGATGGCTCTGCAAGGGTCCCTCTTGATCCAATGAATTTGAACAGAATTGGTGGTCTTCCCTGTGCTTGAAGGTGTATAGGCATTCCTGGGATACGAGCTCTCTCCTGGCACTATTTGAGGATGGAGCTCTGTGTCACAGGATCAGCTCCCTGGACACTGAAAGAAACCAGAAGACCACTCCTCAGTCCCTGTGTCCTAGGGATTTCAGGTGGGTCCCTCTGAACTGGCAGGCTTGTCCACACTCCTGCGAATCTAGTTTTCTCCTGGTGCTATTTTGCTCTGGAGCCCTGGTGGCTCATGCAGAGGTCTCCTGCCACAGATGTAAACTGGAAGGCTCCTGTCCCTGGCTACTTTTCAGACCCTGTGTCAGAGGATTCTGGGCAGGTTCTGCTGAGCAGTGGTGCTCATCTTACCCCCACTCTCGGGATTTTCCACACTCCTGGAAGGCTAGCTTTCTCCCAGTGCTATTTGACTATGGAGTCCTCGTGAATGCAATAGCATTCTTCATAGAATATATAATCATTCCTATTGGAGGATTAGTTTAAACAGAGCAGAAATGTAAGTGAATCTTTTTATCTTTATTTATAATTTTGTGTCTTTTGTAAATATGCTCTAATAGAATCAGATTTAGGCTCATTTTCTCTGTTGTTATCTCCATAAATATCCTCCAGAATGTTACCATATTTAATTCTTCTGTCCTTCATTTCTGAATGGGTCATATGATTTTTGTATGGAAATAGGAAGTAAAATGTAAGTTGATCTCAATGTTTGATATATGTATGTTTTTTAAATACAACATTTTTCTTATTATCATCCTTAAACCACCTAATTATTCACATTATTTCATCCTATATCTCTTTTGTCTATGATGAAAATAAGAATTTATCAACTAGTTTCTAAGGCAGACAATGTGTTCTGCCATCAGACTGAACTCCAATTAACTGTTTAACTCTGAGCTACTTTCTAATTAACTCTGGGATATTCCTCCATTTACAGCTAGTTATATCATAGTATTATGATTTAAAATTGTCTTTAAGTAATTACATCTGCTCTCTTGGAAAATTATGTCAACTTAAAGCAGTCAGTATCTAGTACCTCCACACCCACACAGTTGAACTTCAAATTCTGCATTAATATTCTTGGTGTAAATATCGTTTCAAATTTATATCTTCAACTTGGTTCAGGAAAAAAAGTATTATTATCATATTAACTTGATTAACAGATCCAATTACAATTTTTTATTTTGTTTTATTAGGAAACATTTATTTTCATTTAGAATGCTAGTTGAGAGCCACATGAACTCATTTAGCTATTTATAATAAAATAAAAAGTTTTAGTAGTTGTTGTATGGGTTGATTTTTGGTCAACTAGATGCAAGCTAGAGCTCCTTTGAAGAGGGAACCTCAAATACAAAGATGCCTTTATCAAATTGATCTATAGGTAATTCATGGTGTCATTTACTTGATTGGTATTTATGCAGCTGAGCTCACTGTGGGAAGTGCCACAGCTGAGTAGGTTGTCCAGTGTTATATAAAAATGCAGTTTGAGCAAATAATGGAGAGGAAACCAGAAATCATGATTTTTCAATGGTGTCTGCTTCAGTTCCTGCCTTCAGGTTCCTGTTCTGTTTGAATTACCACTTTGGCTTTCTTCAGTTATGAACTGAGAACAGAATGTATAGCTAAAAACATTTTCCTCCCAAGTTTCCTTTTGGTCATGGTGCTTGTAGTATCAACAGAAAACGAAAGTAGACAAAAATGGTACCAAGTTTGGGTATTGTAGGCACAGAATGGACTGTGTTGCTATGCTACCACTGTTAATAATTTCTGAATTCTGGTCTTTAAAAATACATTGAGTGTTTAGAGCTTAATGAGCTATTGTGGGAAAGTGTATGGTACTATTAAGAGCAGTACCTATTATACAGGACTGGCTTGTGAACTTTCAGAGGGAAATTTGATAGTCTCTCAAAGACTATAGCACGGCCATATGTGTGGTTCTTCAATTAAGAATATGTGGCTTCTACTTAGCAGAGAACAAGCAACACTGAAGTGAGCACTTTTGCTTGATGCAGCGGGTGATGCTAGTTAACTGGGGCTGAGAAATCATCTATGATTAAAGAGAGACCAGAATCCTTGACATGAGATATGAGAGTATTTATGAAGGGTCAGCACACAGAAGCTGCTGTCCAAAGGGGACTAGGGTTACACTCAAAGCTGTCAGCTGAACTTGGCAATGTGTAAGAATTTTCCATATGGTATTGCTTTTGGTGACATGATACTGCAGATTGAAGGAATAGTTGAGAAGAGCTGAGTATTTAATGTAAGCAGCCAGGAGAGGCCATTTGTGAAGTTATAGCCTAACTGGCAGTTGAGGGACCCAGCATACTAGAAATGCCCAGACCATAGGACAATATGCCCAGGAACGACAGCAGCAGTTGTGAAATAGAACTAACTGGATGCTATTAGATAAGCTGAGTATGATATGGAGGCAGAACAAGAGAAATTCCATTGCTCAAGCCCTCTGGACCCCAAACTATCATATTGAGGAAATCCCAGATGCAGCATATTAAGTAAAGTAATTCAATTTTTTATGTTAATTTAGATTTTATTTGGTAGGGATTATGCTCTGTGTCTTCCCTTTCAGATGAAGAATCCACACAGCTGAAAGACTTCAGACTTTCAAGGAGATACTGGATTTTTTAAATAAAACTTTCGAGAGTGAGGTAAAAACCTAGTGCAATGGGCGCTCTCTGGAATCTACTGGTGTGACACAAGTGAAGACTCTTCTTAATGGTGTATAAAGAGTTGGAACCAGCTGAGTGTGGTTTCCAGTGTTGGGATTGGTACACAAACCATGCTGAAAAATCATCAACCTAAAATTTTTCCTTCCTGCAAGATGTGCTGAGGTTAATGTGGCACAGAACATGTGGGAGTGACCAACCAATGACTGGTCCCACTTGAGACCCATGCTATGGGAGGGAGCTCACACTTGACACTGCCTGGAAGGAGAGGAACCAAAGGCTTCATAGCCCAAGGACCTAGGATAGGACTTAGGATAGAACCAAATACAGTTGGCAAAAACTCAATATGATGATTTTTTATGTTATTCCCTTATATTCATAGAGCAGAGCAAAAAGCATAGTCATCATCAGAGAGGCTTCATTCAGCAACTGATAGGAGCAGATGCAGAGCCCCTCAGTCAATCATTAGCCACAGCTTGAGGAATCCTGCAAAAGAGGGGGAGGAAGGATTGTGGGAGTTAGAGGGGTAAAGGACATCACAAGGACATGGCCCACAGAATCAAGTAATCAGGACATATAAGGGCTCACAGAGACTGAACTGATAATTAGGAGGCTTGTATGGTATGGGTCTGATTTTGTTGTCTGCATAAATGTTATGAGTACGTAGTTTGCTGTTGTTGTGGCACTCTTAACAGTGGGAGCAGGGGCTATTTTTGATACTTTCACCTCTTTTGAGGAATCTTTCTCCTAATGGGCTGCCTCATCTAGCCTTGATATGAGAGTATATGCCAAGTTCTACTGCATCTTGTTGTGTCATGTTTTGTTGATATCTGTGAGAAACCCGCTCTTTTCTGAAGGGATATGGAGAGGGAATAAATCTAGGACAGAGGAAGTTGGGGGGAAGGATTAGGAGGAGAGACAGGAGGTGAAACTGGGCTCGGGATATAATATATGAGGGAAGATTAAATAAATAAATGTTGAAAAAATTGACATTTTGGGGACTTTTAAATATTGGATTGTGTTTTATATGATAGTATTAACACTAACATGAAATATTGGAAACAAGCATAAAAGGAAAGTTATGATTTAATAGTGATGGTTTTAGGTGGCAAGGGGACAATTATGCCGATTAGGTTTTTCTCAACTTGAAACAAACTAGAATTATCTGGAAAGAGTAGACTTCAATTTATGAATGACCTTTGTCATGTAGGCTCTCCTGTGGTGATGTTTTATTGATTAATTTTTGGAAAGGCCCATAACACTGTGAACTGTGCCAGTCCTCATCTGATGCTTCTGGGATGAATCACAAAGGATGCTGACCAAAACATGGAAAGAAAACAACCAAGCAGAATTCCTCTGTCATCTCTGCTTCAGTTTCTGGCTCCAGGTTCCATCTTTGAGTTTCTTCTTTGTCTTCCCTCAATGATGAGCTGTACATGTAAATCAAATAAATCCTTTTCTTCCCAAGACAAGAGTAATAGAGAGCAGACTGAGACATAAGTGCCTTAGCTTTGTTTTTAATTATATTACACAAGCTTTTGTATTTTTTTTAAAAAAACTTTCCTCAGTATTCTTTGTCTTAAAAACATGATTTTAATTTTAATTTAAGTATGATACTATAACCTAGATACACATTATTTTTCAAAAATTCAACAGGCTACCACCCTACCCTTGCTAACTACAGTTCAATACTCAGAACAATATATCTTCCTCAAAAGCTTTGGAAGTACTCACTGTGAGTTGTTCATCTATGTATATTATTTTATATTCCTTGGGGATGGAATTATGCAATCTCTACTTTATTCGGCTTATTTCATTTATTTAATGCTTGTTTTCAAGCATGATTTGTGATATAGTATATGACATGATTTCCTTTCTACACAAGGCAGACATTTAAATTATTTGAAAACAGAATCTCGAAGAAGAATTCCACAGGAAGATATACAGCATAAAATAACCTGGATCCTTGGGACTCTTAGAGACTGAACCACCAACCAAAGAATATACATGGGCTGGCCTAGGCCTCCCCATACATGTGTAGATGTCAAACTTGGTCTTCATGTGAGTCCCAAGCAGGAGCTATCCCAGTAGTAGTTGACTGTACATAGAACATATCCTTCTAGCTGGGCTGCCTTGGCTGGTCTCAGTGAGAGAGGAAGTGCCTAGCCTTTCAGAGACTTGATATGCTAAGGTGGAGGGATAAAAAGATGAGCCTCCATCTTCTCAGAAGAGAAAGGGAGAGGGGATAAGAGAATGATTGTATGAGAGGGTGACTGGGAAGGGAACAGTGAGAAGGAAGTAAAATGAATAAGTAAAAAAATAATAAAATAAATAAATAATAAAAAATAAATTTCCTTTTCACTCCATTAATGTTTCATTGTTCATTCACTAGGACTTGTTCAGTCTTTGTGAACTTCCTTAAATGGAGGTGAGATAGGAGCAATAGAGAAAGGAGAAACTTGTGGTCAGTATGTATTATGAGAGAAAAATATATTTTCACTAAAATAAATGAATGAACAAAAGAAAGAAAGTTAATCTTGCCTTGTATTTTCATTCCATTATGGTCATATAAGATTTATAATATGATATTAATTATTTTGAATATATAAAAACTAGTTTGAAGCCTAATATATACAATATTTGAGAATATTCCCTTTGAATATATCTAAAATTCATATATTTGGTTTTTAGTGGTATCTCAATGGTTTTTGAAACTCTATCATCATTCACCATAAAAGTCATTTAAATATTTCTGGCTACAATACATCAAACATCTAATTTTCAAGTTCTGATACTCTTTCTTCTCATATAATGTATTATTGGGACTTTGAAATATATTTGAACTTGATTTATTGAGCTGATTATGTCTAATATTTTTCTTTGGTTCTTATTCGTATGGATTTACTACAGTTCTCATTCCTTCATTTTTCTGACAACCTTTATGAAGAATCTTCTAACTTCAGGAACACTGACCATCTGTCAGGTGCCATTTAGGATAGTATCATGCTAGCAGGTGGCCTTCCAGGAGATGACCCACCTATTTTGCATGGTCTATGATGGCTTAGCTTGATGGCAACGTTCCAAAGAGACTTCATCTCAGGATTGTTTCCTGCAGCTGATATGCCTTTCCTGTCATTGTTAAATTAATATAATAATCTTTGGGAATTAGCCAACCCTATTGATCATATTTCCTGCAAATCAGCATAAAGATGAACTTTCATGAATTAATGACATTTAGAAGAATTAATGATTTTATAAAATTTCTGATTTGATTTAAATAGTTTTAGGAAGAAATTTTAAAAAATGTGTTAGTTGCTTTGCTAGAAAGATGTAATAAATTAAGAATCTAGAATAAGATGTGCCAATTCTTCATAATAGTACATAAAGGCTACATATTAAGAAATACAATGAGCTTTCTTAATTACATGAAAAAGAGATATAGGCTTGGGACCAATTTATGTCCAAGGAAAAACATTTATGTCCAAGGATAAAGCCATATATGTGTACTATGATAAGGCAAGGCCAGGTAAAATCTGTTGCTTTGAACTTGCAACAAACATATAGAATGAAACACTGCTTTGAACTCAATATCAACATCCTTCTGTAACTCCAATTTTTTGTAACATTTTATCTCTGAGGTAATTTTCTAAGTAACTTTTGTTTAAGAAGGTTTAAAATCACCATAGAAAAGAAATAACATTGTTAATAGAATGGTTTGGCTTGGGGAGTTCTGCCTCATCTATCTATCTGTCCAGTTATCCATCCATCCATCCATCCATTCATCCATTCAAATGTATGTCTGTTTGTCTGTACGTACATATGTAGGTATATGTGCATGTATGTAAGCATGCATGAATGCTTGTGGAATGTATGAGACAGGTGGTTGGGCTCAACAAAATTCACCCCATTTTACTCTCCACGGAGTCACCATTTTTAGCTCTGACATCAGGAAGTTAGAACCTGTCTCCTCTTTCTGCAGTTAAGTAGGTAGGGCTGTCCTTACCCAAACCACCACAACTTGCTGACAGACTGGGTTTAGATGTGAGGCTTTCCAAGGCTGTGCACACATACTTGGTGTTCACCGCATGATATTTAGGAGTTCCATGGGAAATGATCAAACAAGCCTCATTCATTCCAGACATAATCATTTCCTTTAGTATTTCCACAGATTCAAACCAATGATGCAGATGTGGCTTATGTTGCTATTTAGACATTGTCAAGTGACACATGTCCTCCGGAAAGGAGTAAATAATGGCTTCATGATCCTGCTGTTTCTGAATGCAGAGAGTTTGAGGTTTGCTGTGTGGTGTTGGAATGGTTCCTGATTTACTCTGGCATGCTCTGGCTACTAATGTGCTTCAAAAGTCAAGAGATCAGGAAGATCCGGACTACTACTGATACAACATACTTTCTCAATTCCAGTGAAAGTTGAGGTGTAAGAGAGTCACTATACTGTATGGGATAGATAGCATGTCTCACCTTCTTTCAAATTCTGAGGGTGACACCTGTCACCTTAAGCTTGTTCCATGACTTTGGAGATCACAGGTGATCTAGTAAATAAAATTCAATTTATGACTCTGAGATAACCATCTTTAATATTGTAGAATGTGTGCTAGGTTCTAGTATAGGGAGTTGCAGAGTTTTCTGACACTTAGATCACTATGAATTTGATAATAGCTGCCCTTTTTTTAATTTTTATTTTTGGATATTTACTATATATACGTTTCAAATGTTTTCCCCTTTGCAAACCGCCTATTCCATTTCCCCTCCCCTGCCTCTATGAGGGTATTCCTCCCACTCCTGTCTTCCCTCCCTAGCATTCCCCTACACTGGGTCATCTAACACCCACAGGCCCAAGAGCCTCTCCTCCCACCGATAGCCAACAAGATCCTCCTCTGCCACATATGTGGACAGCACCATGGGTCCCTCCATGTGTATTTTTTGGTTGGTGGTCCAGTCTCTGGGTGCCCCAAGGTTGAGGCCTGTTGACACTGTTGCTCCCTCCCTGGGGCTGCAAACTCCCTCAGCTCCTTCAATCCCTTCTCCAACTCCTCCATCTGAGACCCCATGGTCAGTCCAATAGTTGACTTTGAGCATCCATCTGTGTATTTGTCAGGCTCTGCCTGAGCCCCTCTGGAGACAGTTTATCATGCACTTCCCAGCATCCACAAGAATGTCTGGGTTTGGTGGTTAAATATGGGATGTATCCCCAGGTGGAACAGTCTCTAGATGGCCTTTCCTTCAATCTCTGCTCCACAGTTTGTCTCCATATTTCTTCTTCTCAAGATGAGAGTAAAGTTATCTTTTGACACAAAGGGACGTGAAATACAGATTGGGTTCATCATATAATGCTGCACGACAAAGGTGAAACTGAAAAAAAGGAGATACTCTGGATACTGTCTGCATGCCAATATGTTTGGTGAACATCTTGTGATTTGACTACAGGAGTGGTCCCAGTGTGGGTAGACAGCAAGAACCATGTGTATGACAGGCCCACAGATTACAAATTAAGATGACCTGGCTTCTATGAAATTTTCATAAATGAACTACAATCCTGTAGTGCTAAAGGAAATTGCAGATAACTAGGATTCACAGTGACCAGACAGCCAGTCTGGTCTAGTTCCAGACTCTTGTCTAGTTCTAGACTCCAGTCTAGTTCCAGACTGTAATGAAGAGACTAGTCATTTTTGCCAGTAGGGAAGGGGAAGAGTTTCACTGGCTAAAAACCCAGGGTCCTAGTTGCTGCTTTTCTGTTTTCATCTGTGCTTCCACACCAGGTTACTGAATTGTCCCTCATTTTATTTTCTCTTTTGCTGAGTTCCAGTATTTTCTCATGATTACTCTCCTAACAATGCTTTTTTTGAATTTGAGTAAGAGGAAAGGAAAGCTTTCCATCAGTATTTAGAAGTAGTAGTGTCTTGGTTCATTAAATGCTGTGTAGAAGTCATAGACATCAGTAAAGCCATAAAATCCTGGCATTTCCTTTGACAGGAATGTTGTTGCCCAGCGAAATAAATAAGGCTCAGAAAAGTAAATATTTCATAATCTCAGGTGCTTGTGTAAATTAAAAACTTTGATCTCATAGAATTTGAGGGTAGAAAAATGGTTCCCAGACATTAAAAAGTGTGGACTGAGGGTGGTTAAACAGGTATAGTTGTGTTCATGGGAGGCTCTTGCTTTCCTGGCATCTGGGACTTTCTGGTTGCTACCTCTATTTCCCCATCCCCCATTAATACATACCTCTGTTCAATTTCCTTACCCTCTGTACATCTCTTCTCATACCTGATTCTTACCCTCTTTTTCCCCTAGTCCCTCTCACCTCTACATCCCCTATTTTGTTCTTCCTTCTAAATAAGACTGAATAATCCACACTTTAGTCTTCCTTCCTCTTGAGCTTCATGTGGTCCATGAGTTGTATCATGGACATTCTAAGCTCTTTGCCTTATACTCACTTATCAGTGAGTACATACCATGTGTGTTCTTTTGCGACTGAGTTACCTCACTCAGGATGGTATTTTCTAGACCCATCCTTTTGCCTGCTAATTTCATGAAGACATTGTTTTAGCTGAAATACCCCACAAAGGGGAGGGAGAACATGTCAAGACCATATCCAGAGGTTAGGCACCCCCCTTCCCCCCCGTTGAGGGATGTGGCTACTCACCCATTGCCAAAATTTTAACCCAGGATTGCTCCTGTCTAAAGGAAATACGGGGACAAACAGTGGAGCAGAGACTGAAGGCAAGGCCATCCATTCCAAATGCAGATACCAAACCCAGACACTATTGATGATGCCAAGAAGTGCTTGCTGACAGGGAACTGATTCAGCTGTCTCCTGAGAGGCTCTGCCAGATCCTGACCAATACAGATGTGGAGGCTCACAGCCAACCATTGGACTGAGCACAGGGACCCCAATGGAGGAGTTAGGGGAAGGACTGAAGGAGCTGAAGGTGCCTTATCTGGCATCAATGGGAGGGGAGTCACTTGGTCCTGTGAAGGCTTGATGCCCCAGTGTAGAGGAATGCTAGAGAAGTGAGGCAGGTGTGGGTAGGTGGGTGGGGAAGCACCATCATAGAAGCAGGGTAAGGGAGGATGGGATAGGTGTATGCTGAGGGGAAAGTGGTAAAGGGGATAACATTTGAAATGTAAATAAATAAAATTAAATAAAAAACAGGTATAGTAGTACAAGTGATCAATAATTACTATGGTTGATGACAAAATTTTTTGTATAACAAAACTGGTAGACAATTGTTTTTTCACTTTTGTTTGATAACAATTTTAACAGTAAGTAAGGATATTAAATATTAATTATTTCTACTATCAAGGTTCACTTTGATTTTAGAAAGTTCATATCTATCTAAAGACTTACATTATTTCATTTACAATATAAACTTCCATAATTCATTTTATTTTACAATTTTATTATTTAATTTATTCAGCAATGATTTCCAATATGTAAAACAAATGATCAAAATATTTTGCTCCTACATCCACTGGAACATATCTATTCTATAATAATATCAACTATTTCTGTAAAACCATTGATATACTTGTGAGGTAATTTTTTTTCATTTTCAAAAAGATGTGTTATTGCATTATCATCTTACAAAACAAAAATTGGATTTCAATATGAAACCTGAAAGTAAGAAAATTAACATAAAATTTAATGTCTTACAGAAAAGAGAAATAATACTGAATTCCAAGAAAAATGGAAATTGCAATGGATTAACACAATCCATTTGAGAGTCTTGCTGATAGAAGTTACTATTAAAGTCTGCTTACACATTTGTGCATGCTTGTGTGGCATGAAGATTTGTAGGTGATTATACAAAAGAAGATGCTTAGAGAAGGTACTTCTAACCACATATTTATTGCATGTACCCTTATTCTTATGCTAAAGTTTTCAATATGTATATATAAAATGCATGGTCTTAGTTCTTAGAACTTAAGTGAGAGACACTAATGAAAATGTCCTTAAAGTGAGTTTTCAGTCATCCTCATATTTAGTGACTTATAATGGACAAACTGTGAACAATTCACATTCTCACATAACCATGAGCTGTGGGGCAGTGGAGTATGCCAAGGAACTTGCTAAGGTTAAGAGGGTTGGAAGCCCGAAACCCAGAGAGGACAATTGGAGCTTCACCTGCTTTTGACAAGGCCCCTGTCATGAGGTAATTTTTTTTTAAAAAACATTGACTTTCTTAAAACCTATAGTATAGGTTTTCAAATACAGTTTATAGTTTGATTCATGAGAATGCAGTTGGCCGCACTGAACTATTTATACTAATTATGTGAAGGATAAATCAAATTGAGAAGTAATGTTGCCTAATTGGTTGCAGAAAATCCTGTCCTAAATATTTTATCTAACATAATAAATCTTTGCCTATGCACTCTTAAATGAAATGAAACTAATTACATTGTATATCTGTCTGACAACTCTCAAAAGGGAAAATGATAAAAACAAAAGAATAGTTAAAATTGAAACACCTTTATAAGGATTATTAACATTTGAAGATTTCTTCCTCCAATAAGATTTCCACAATGGCATTTTATATTAAAAAAAATGTATGTAACATCTCAAAATAATTATCCATATGAGAAGGTTTAGTGGC
Source organism: Rhynchomys soricoides (assembly GCA_019843965.1). Taxonomy (NCBI): domain Eukaryota; kingdom Metazoa; phylum Chordata; class Mammalia; order Rodentia; family Muridae; genus Rhynchomys; species Rhynchomys soricoides. Next base: position 855,065 of record JADRCH010007279.1, read on the forward strand.
ATTTCTTTATATCATTCACTTACTTCACCCTCAGGACAGTGCCATATGAGAAGGTTTAGTGGCATTTCTTTATATCATCACTTACTTCACCCTCAGGACAGTGCCATTGGACATGTTTCAACTTTACAAAGAATCTCTTAGTTCTTTGATATTTTCCTGTCATATAACCTTTCCATTCTCTAGAGATATAGGGCAATTGACAATCAAATTCTGTTGTCCCAGTCATCATTACATGAAAGACATTTAAACTAGCTTCAGACTGTTTTGCCCATGAGGAAAGGTTTCCCTGCAATTAGACAGAACACTTACCATAGTACCATCTGTGCCTTCTGTTAGGTTTTCATGCATACTGCTTTCTGATATGTATCTTGATATATATATGTATACACAGACACACACACACACACACACACATATATATATATATATACACTTTATTTACATTTCAAATGTTTCCCCCACTCCAGATCTCCTCTTTGGAACCCCCTATCCCCTCCCTCCTACCTCTGCTTCTATGAGGGTGCTCCTGCATCCACCCACCCACTCTCGTCTTCCCTCCGTGGCATCTTGCCTTTATATTTCAGGAAAATATACAGATTTTATCATACCCAGTGATGATAGTTTTTATTTAATGATAATCATTTTATTTTTGCTTCACTTATTAACATTTAGTCTCAGTAGGTATTATTTTACAAATTTGTCAGGTATATAAATATTTAGCATTTGCCAATAAGCATCTATTTAAAATTCATTAAATTTAATTAGGTAGAACTTAAAATATATGTGTATTAAAAAGTGACCTAAAGGGAAAAAGTTTAGCATCTTTTATGTTATCTGATGTTTCCTTCTTAGTTTACAATTTAAATATGTATTTCTCCAGTGGAAATCATGATATTACATTTCAACACTTTTACACTTGTACTTGGAAATAAATTAAGCTTAGATAATAAAATTTAAAATGTTTTAATGCTTTCTTACATTTAAATTCTAACTGTACAGTAAGTCTCCTCCCCAAACCCACACTTGTATCACATATCCACAAACCCAGTCCTACAAAGAATAATACATGGGAAATGCCAACACAAAGAGGGAAACTACACTCAAGAAAAAGAAAGAAAATAATCTTTCAACAAACTCAAAAGAAGATAGCCACACAAACAATATAAACAACATCAAAAATAACAAGAAATAACAATCACTATTCTTTAATATCTCTTAACATCAATGGTCTCAACTCCCCAATAAAAAGACATAGACTGACAGACTGGATCCATAAACAGGACCCAGCATTTTGCTGCATCCAGGAAACACACCTCTGTATTAAAGACAAACACTACCTCAGAGTAAAGGGCTGGAAAACAATTTTCCAGGCAAATGGCCCCAAGAAACAGGCTGGAGTAGCCATTCTAATATAGGATAAAATTGACTTTCAACCAAAATTCATCAAAAAGGATAAGGAAGGACACTTCTTACTCATCAAAGGAAAAATCTACCAAGAAGAACTCTCAATTCTGAACATCTATGCCCCGAATGCAAGAGCTCCCACTTTTATAAAAAAAACTCTACTAAAGCTCAAAGCACACATTGCACCTCACACAATAATAGTGGGAGACTTCAACACCCCACTATCAACAATGGACAGATCTTGGAAACATAAACTAAACAGAGACACAGTGAAACTAACAGATGCTATGAACCAAATGGATTAAACAGATATCTATAGAACATTTCATCCTGCATCAAAAGAATATACCTTCTTCTCAGCACCTCATGGTATGTTCTCCAAAACTGATCATATAATTGGTCACAAAACAAACCAAAACAGATATAAGAAGATTGAAATAATCCCATGCCTCCTATCAGATCACCACAGATTAAGGTTGGTATTCAATGGCAACAACAACAACAGAAAGCCCACATACACATAGAAGCTGACCAATGCACTGCTTAATGATAAGTTGGTCAAGGAAGCATTAAAGAAGGAAATTAAAGACTTCCTAGAATTCAATGAAAATGAAAGCATAACTCACCCAAACCTATGGGACAAAATGAAAGCAGTGTTAAGAGGAAAACTCATAGCTCTGAATGCCTCCAAAAAGAAATTGGAGAGAGTATACACTAACAGCTTAACAGCACATCTGAAAGTTCTAGAACAAAAAGAAGCTAATAAACCCAAGAGGAGTAGAAGGCAAGAAATAATCAAATTAAGGGTTGAAATCAACCAATTGGAAACTTAAAGAACTATACAAAGAATCAACAAAACCAAGACCTGGTTCTTTGAGAAAATCAATAAGATATATAAAACCCTTAGCCAGACTAACCAGAGGGCACAGAGACAGTATCCAAATTAACAAAATTAGAAATGAAAATGGAGATATAAAAACAGACTCTGAGGAAATTTAAAAAATTCATCAGATCCTACTACAAAAGCCTATATGTAATGAAAGTGGAAAATCTGGAGGAAATGGACAAGTTTCTAGATAGATACCAACTACCGAAGTTAAATCAGAATCAGATAAACCATCTAAACAGTCCCATAAATCCAAAGAAATAGAAGCAGTCATTAAAAGTCTCCCAACCAAAAAAAGCCCAGGACCAGATGGTTTCAGTGCAGAATTCTATCAGACCTTCAAAGAAGACCTAATACCAGTACTTTTCAAGCTATTCCATAAAATAGAAACAGAAGGAACACTACCCAATTCATTCTATGAGGCCACAGTTACACTGATACCAAAACCCCACAAAGACCCAACAATAAAAGAAAACTTCAGACCAATTTCCCTTATGAATATCGATGCAAAAATACTCAATAAAATTCTTGCAAACCGAATCCAAGAACACATCAAGACAATCATTCACCATGATCAAGTAGGCTTCATCTCAGGGATGCAGGGATGGTTCAATATCCGGAAATCCATTAATGTAATCCACTACATAAACAAACTCAAAGATAAAAACCGCATGGTCGTCTCATTAAATGCTGAAAAAGCATTTGATAAAATTCAACATCCCTTCATGATAAAAGTCTTGGAAAGATCAGGAATTCAAGGAGCATACCTAAACATAGTAAAAGCAATATAGAGCAAACCAATGGCCAACATCAAACTAAATGGAGATAAACTTGAAGCAATCCCACTAAAATCAGGGACTAGATAAGGCTGCCCTCTCTCTCCCTATCTATTCAACATAGTACATGAAGTTCTAGCTAGAGCAATCAGGCAACAAAAGGAAATCAAAGGGAAACAAATTGGAAAGGAAGAAATCAAAATATCACTATTTTCAGATGATATGATGGTATACTTAAGTGACCTGAAAAAACTCCACCAGAGATCTGTTACAGCTGATAAACAACTTCAGCAAAGTGGCTGGATACAAAATTTACTCAAGCAAATCAGTAGCCTTCCTATACTCAAAGGATAAACAGGCAGAGAAAGAAATTAGGGAAATGACTCCCTTCACAATAGTCACAAACAATATAAAATATCTTGGTGTGACTCTAACCAAACAAGTGAAAGATCTGTATGACAAGAACTTTAAGTCTCTGAAGAGAGAAATTGAAGAAGACCTCAGAAGATGGAAAGATCTCCCATGTTCAAGGATTGGCAGGATTAACATAATTAAAATGGCCATCTTGCCGAAAGCAATCTACAGATTCAATGCTATCCCCATCAAAATCCCAACTCAATTCGTTGTAGACCTAGAAAGAGCAATTCTCAAATTCATATGGAATAACAAAAAACCCAGGATAGCAAAAACTATCCTCAACAATAAAAGGTCTTCTGGGGGAATCAGCCTCCCTGACCTCAAGCTGTTCTACAGAGCAGTAGTGATAAAAACTGCATGGTATTGGTACAGTGACAGGCAGGTTGATCAATGGAATAGAATCGAAGACCCAGAAATGAATCCACACACATATGGTCACTTGATCTTCGACAAAGGAGCTAAAACCATACAGTGGAAAAAAGACAGCATCTTCAACAAATGGTGCTAGATCAACTGGCAGTCTACATGTAGAAGATTGAGAATTGATCCATTCCTATCTCCCTGCACAAAGCTCAAGTCCAAGTGGATCATGGACCTTCACATAAAACCAGATACACTGAATCTAATAGAAGTGAAAGTAGGGAAGAGTCTCGAACACCTGGGCACAGGGGAAATATTCTTGAACAGAACATCAATGGCTTGTGCTCTAAGGTCAAGAATTACCTCATAAAATTACAAAGCTTCTGTAAGGCAAAGGACACTGTAATTAGGGCAAAACGGCAACCTACAGATTGGGAAAAGATGTTTACCAATCCTACATCTGATAGAGGGCCAATATCCAATATATACAAAGAACTCAAGAAGCTAGACTCCATAGATACAAATAACCCTATCAAAAATGGGGAAGTGAGTTAAACAGAGAATTCTCAACTGAGGAAACTCGAATGGCCGAGAAGCACCTAAAGAAATGTCACCAGGGAAATGCAAATCAAAACAACCCTGAGATTTCACCTCACACCAGTCAGAAGGGCTAAGATCAAAAACTCAGGTGACAGCAGATGTTGGAGAGGATGTGGAGAAATAGGAACACTTCTCCATTGCTGGTGGGAATGCAAGTTGATACAACCTTTTTGGAAATCAGTTTGGTGGACCCTCAGAAAATTGGACATAATACTACCTGAGGACCCAGCTATTCCACTCCTGGGCATATACCCAGAAGATGCTCCAACATGTAATAAATAACACATGTTCCACTATGTTCATAGCAGCCATATTTATAATAGCCAGAAGCTGAAAACAACCCAGATGTCCCTCCACAGAGGAATGGATACAGAAAATGTGGTACATTTACATAATGGAATACTACTCAGCTATTAAAAACAATGACTTCCTGAAATTCGTAGACAAATGGATGGATCTTAAAAACATCATTCTGAGCCAGGTAACACAGTCACAAATGAACAAACATGGTATGTACTCACTGTTAAGTGGTTATTAGCCTAAAAGTTTGAAATATCCAAGAGTCACTTTGCAGGAACAGTAGTACTGAGTACGAGGTCCCAGATGGAGGGCTTGGAGAAAGGACTGAAGGAGCTGAGGGAGTGTGCAGCCCCAGGGATTTAGCAACACTGGCAACTGGCCTGACTCCCCATACTTCTGGAGACTGATCCACCAACTAAAGAATACACATGGAGGGACCCATAGTGCTGGCCACAAAGACTGCAGAGGAGGTTCTTGTTACCCGTCAGGGGGAGGAGAGGCCCTTGGGCCTGAGGGTGTTATATCCCCCAGTATAGGAGAATGTCAAGGAGGGAAGACAAGAGTGGGTGGGGGGTGGGGTGGGGAGGTGGGTTGGAGAATATCCCCATAGAGGCAAGGTGAGGGCGGAGGGAATGGGGAGGTTCCAAAGGGGAGATCTGGAAAGGGGGAAACATTTGAAATGTAAATAAAATATGAAAAAAGTACATATATATGATGTATCTGTATATGAATACATTATAAAATGTTTAAATTAAATAAAATATTTATTCACACATTCATTATTTTTATTATGCTCCTTTGTCTTTATTGTTGAAATCAAAAACTACAAAGATATTTTATTTAATAAAAATTTTTTGTAGAAAACAAGTTTTAAAATTTGCTTTTTGGTACAATGAAAGTTATGTATACAGGATGCAAAGACAAAAGATTTCAAAAACACATTGAATTACTCAAAGTGATTTTCTTTTCTGGATAGAGAAAATGATGGATGCATACAAAATCACTTACTGTAGCTGTATTGTAATTCGTAGCACACTATTTATAGACAAAGAGTTGGGCAATAATAATGTCCTAGACTTCCTCAAACTTCTCTTATTATAAATAAGTAAATGTCAATCATCCCTTCTCCATTTCTTCCTTTTGATAACTGCCATTATGTTATGAAATTATATGAAAATTAACTTATTTAGAGTCCACATATGTATATTTCCAAGTGGTTCTTGACTTATGGTGCACTCAGTTTATTTGATGCCCTTCAATTATATTCAAGCTCCTGAAAATAATGTTATTTTATGTAAGAATGCTACTCAATTATGTATACATATCACATTTTCTTTATCTGTTTATTGATCATTGAGCTTTTAGATTGTATCCACTTTGTAGATACTCTCAATAGTACAAGAGCAATCACAGAATTTAACATGCCAACACATTTTACTTATTGTGAATATAACTAGTTCGTTGATCCTTTGAGAGCTCTGGTTTTAATTTTGAGTGGCCCTCATATTTTCAATAAATGCTGTGCTAGTTTATATCTGCACTAATTGTGTGTGTGTATCACCTTCTTTACAGAGTTTTAATAATCCTTGTGGATATATTCTTTTAAATAATATACAATTTTATTTGTTTTCATTTTCATTGTCTAATTATTAGTGATATTAAGCACTTAGTCACGTATCTGTTTTGTTATTGTGCCTTATAGAAAATTGCCTATTTAGATCTACTATCTATTTTCAATCATGTTTTATGTTGTTTCTGAAATTCTTTATATATTATAGATTGCAAGCTCATTTTCATTAAGTAGATTTCAAAATATTTTCTCCCACTTTGTAAGTACTTTATACACCTCCATTAAGTTCTTTACTTTATTGTTGTTAATTTTTTAAGCCTGGGTATGCAAGCAGACACTTTTACATTACTCTGAGAATGCAGCCTAATTTAAATTTTGAACTTACAAATTACCCTGTCAGCACCCCATGGCTGACCCTGTGCCACAGCTTTGCAAACCTGGGTCCTGCCAGGACAGAGCTGGTCTCCCAGGAGTACTGACACACCTGAGAGCACAGCCTCCATACCCAGGTCCACCAGGAGAAAGCTGGTCTCCCAAGAGTGCTGACACACCTGAGTGCATAGGTGAGACCACCAATGCTGCTCAAATTCCTGGCCCAAAATGGACTCACCCAGAACTATCAGGACATGGGAACCAAGGAACAGACAGGGACAAGATTGATCTGGTTTCCTTATGCACCCCAGAGCAAACCCTATGCCACAGTACTCCATACCCAGGTCCTTCTGGGAGAGAACTGGTCTCCCATGAGTACTGATAAACAGGCTTACAGGAGGGAGAAGCCTCAGTCAGAGACATCAAGACCAGCTAACACCAGAGATAACCAGATAGTGAGAGGCAAGGGCAAGAAAATAAGCAACAGATACCAAGGCTACTTTGCATGATCAGAATCCAGTTCTTCAACCACAGCAAGCCCTGCATACACCAACATGCAGAAAAAGCAAGACTATCATTCAAAATCACATTTCATAATGATGATAGAGGACTTTAAGAAGTACACAAATATCTCTCTGAAAGAAGTACAGGAGAACAAAGGTAAAAGGATAGAGGCCCTTAAAGAAGAAACACAAAAATTCCTTATAGAATTGCAGGAATCACAATTAAACAGGCAGAATTACAGGAAAACACAAACAGGTGAAAAACTTGAACAAAACCACTTAGGATCTAAAAATGGAAATAGAAATAATAACGAAATCACAAAGAGAGACAACCCTGGAGATAGAAAACCTAGGTAAGAGATAAAGAGTCATAGATACAACTATCATCAAAAGAATACAGGATAGAAGAGTGAATCACAGTTGTAGAAGATACCATAGAAAACATTGACACAACAGTGAAAGAAAATGAAAAATGCAAAAAGCTCCTAACCCAAAACATCCAGGAAATCCAGGACACAGTGAGAAGAACAAACCTAAGGATAATAGGTATAGAAGAGAGTGAAGATTCCCAAATTAAAGAGCCAGTAAATATCTTCAACAAAATTGTAGAAGAAAACTTACCTAACCTAAAGAAAGAGATGAACATAAACATGCAAAAAGCCTACAGAACTCCAAATAGATTGGGCAAGAAAATAAATTTTCCCTGTCACATAATATTCAAAACACTAAATGCACAAAACAAAGAAAGAATATTAAAATCAGTAAGGAAAGAAGGCCAAGTAGCATATAAAGGCAGACCTATCAGAATTACACCAGACTTCTCACCAGAGACTGTGAAAGCTAGAAGATCCTGGGCAGATTTCACAGACCCTAAGAGAACACAACTGCCAGCCCAAGTTACTATACCCAGCAAAACTCTCAATTACCATAGATGGAGAAATCAAGATATTCTATGACAAAAACAAATTTACACAATACCTTTCCACAAATCCACCCCTACAAAGGACAGTAGATGGAAAACACCAACACAAGGAGGGAAACTACAACATAGAAAAAGCAAGAAAGTAATCTTCTTTCAACAAACTGAAAAGAAGATAGCAACACAAACATAAAAATAACATCAAAAATAACAGGAAGCAACAATCAGTAGTCCTTAATATCTCCCAATATCAATGGACTCAATTCCCCAATAAAAAGACATAGACCAACATACTGGACACATAAACAGGCCCCATCATTTTGCTGCATACAGGAAACAGACCTCAGTTACAAAGGCAGACACTACCTCAGAGTAAAAGTTTGGAAGACAATTTTCTAAGGAAATGGTCCCAAGAAACAAGCTGGAGTAGCCATTGTGATATTGAATAAAATCAACTTTCAAACAAAAGTTATCAAGAAGGGTAAGGAAGGACATTTCATACTCATCAAAGGAAAAACCTACCAAGAATTCTCAATTCTGAACATCTATGTTCTAAATGCAAGGGCACCCACATTCATAAAAGAAACTTTACTAAAGTCCAAAGCACACATTGCAATTCAAACAGTAATAGTGGTAGACTTCAACATCCCACTCTAATCAATGGACAGATCATGGAAACAGAAACTAAATAGAGACACAATTAGAGTAACAGAATTTATGGACCAAATAGATTTAACAAATATCTATAGAGCATTTCATCCTAAAACAAAAGAATATACCTTCTTCTCAGCACCTCATGGCACCTTCTCCAAAACTGACCTTATAATTGGTCAAATAATGGGCCTCAACAGACAGAAGATGATGGAAATAGTCCCATGCATCCTATCAGATCACTGTGGACTAAGGCTGGTCTTCAATGGCAACAACAACAATAGAAAGCACACATACACATGGAAGCTGAACAATGCCCTACTCAGTCAAAACATGGTCAAGGAAGAAAATAAAGAAATTAAAGGCTTTAGAATCTAATGAATGTGAAGGCACAATCTACCCAAACTAATAACAATGAAAGCAGTGCTAAGAGGAAAACTCATAGCTCTGAGAGCCTTCCTCCCATATTAAAACAAACAAACAAACAAAACTGGAGAGAGCATACACTAGCAGCTTAACAGCACACCTGAAAGCTCTAGAAGAAAAAGAAGCAATTACACCCAAGATGAGTAGACTGCAGGAAATAATCAAAACTCAGGGCTGAAATCAATCAAATAGAAACAAAAAGAACTATACAAAGATTCAACAAAACCAGCAGCTGGTTCTTTGAGGAAATCAACAAGGTAGATCAACCCTTAGCCAGAAAAAACAGAGGGCAGAGTCAGTATCCAAATTAACAAAATCAAAAATGAAAAGAGATATAAAACAACAGAAACTGGGAAAATTCAAAAATCATCAGCTCCTACTACAAAGACCTATATTCAATAAAACTGAAAAATCTGGATGAAATGGACAATTTTCTAGACAGATACTAGGTGCCAAATTTAAATCAGAATTAGATAAACCATCTAAACTGCCCCATTACCACTAAAGAAATAGAAGCAGTCATTAAAAGTCTCCCAACCAAATAAAGCCCAGGACTAGGTGAGTTTAGTGCAGAATTCTATCAGACCTTCAAAGAATACCTAATACCAATACTCTTCCAACTATTTCACAAAATAGAAACAGAAGGAACACTACCCAATTCATTCTATGAAGCCACAGTTACAGTGCATATTCTCCTTTGGAGATGGAACGGTTTCTGTCTAATCAGGAACTTGTCACAATTTCCTTTCATAGAACAAGAGTTTTTTGTTTGTTTTTGTTTGTTTGTTTGTTTGTTTTTTACTGCTATCATGCTTAATGATCCAAATAGATTTTAAAAACTGGTTGAGTGTATATTACTTTTAGCTTCAGAAGATATCATGTATATTTAAGAGACATTTAACTATTATAAATTATTTTGATGACTTAAGGAAAAAAAAAAGGTAAATAAGGCAAATCACTGGTGGACAAAGCCAGGTTGGACACAGTAGGATCCACAACCAGGCAATGGTGTGAGGATTCATCCAGCACAGAAATTCAATAGAACTCTATGAACGCCTTGTAGGACAGAAACATATAAGGTATCTGGGATCTATAGAAAATATCAAAAGGCCCAGATAGTATTTCCTTGCATTTCCTCAGGCTAGCATACTTAGGAACTTTGGTCCATTTGACTTAAAAAAAGACAGAGACAATAACGAATTATTTTTAAACTTTTCTTTAGAAAAGGAAGCCCTAAAGCAGCAGAGCCAACTCTTTTTTATTTTATCAGTATAAAGTCATTTATTTTTAAATTAGCAATTAAATAATAAAGTTTACATTTAAAAATTACAAATAACAAAAGCCCTTCACATGTGGCATTTCAAACTTAGCCCCTGGCCTGAAGGAGAGAAAAGGCCTGAAAATGAGGGATACTTGTTCCTTTATTTCCTTATAAACATCCTTGGCCCTGGCTCAGCAAACAATCCACCCCCAGAGGAATCTAACCTGCCAGATGCAGCCCTGAGTTCTCAAAATCACCTCCCATACTAGCAGAGCGAACTCTTGAGGCCTCCATGATGGTTGTTTTCCACTGTTTAAGCCAGTTTTTTCCCCATGAAAATGTTTCCTGTGACTCAGGCATACCCTAAAGTATGCTGTGAGAGTTGGGATGGAGTAGTTTCTTGTACTAACGTTTGTGTTCTATCTTTAAAAGTATATATTGTTAGTTATTTAAATGTTTGCATTTGTGGGTGTTGCAGGTTGGAAATCAATTTTATTTTCCTAAATTACAGACATCTATTCTAATACAGTTATGATAGAATATTATTTTAATAGTTTTATAGAACAACTTATTCCCAACCTACTTATTAGTAAAGTTCATTTTAATGGAAAAAAAAGAAACTTTATGAAAACTATTAGAATTAATTTATGTAATCTTTGAAAATAATTTTCTCTGTTCTTACCAACTTTTAAAAACCTTAGGAGCGTGTGTGCACTCATTATTTGTGTGTGTGTGTGTGTGTGTATTAATATTTTCTATGGTAATTGCAAAGGATATATCTTGATGTATAATTTAATGATGAGGTAAAGCATTTCACAATATTCTGTAAATATGCAAATCATATAAAAAGATCTTTCAAAGAAATAACTCACAGAAAATATTATTAAAATCATATGAGTAGCGTGAAGAATTTCTAAAGTTGTGTATTTCATAATATAGTAACTGTTTTTAATAAGGATAATTCAGAATAGTAATATTAATAAACTAAATTTTCATTTGCATAAGTATTACTGAATTATTAAACTTATCAGAAACATAAATGCTTATGTCATTGTCTGTAATAATGTTAATAATTTATATTAGTGCATTTACATTGTGTTTTAAACATTATATCTTCTATGTGAATATATCTCTTCTAATTTGCAAAAATTAATTTTAAAGAACATAGATAAATATTTTCAATTTTATCTGAGGATAGAGAAGGGATTTACATTGCCTGATAACGAATTTTGTAACTGTAGAAAAATAATTGCATAGACTCAGCTTCAAGTTGTGTAATTTAAACTAAGAAGTTTGAAATGTTGATTTTTTTCATGAATTCTGATATATTTAAATATTAAAAATAATATATTGAAGCTATTATCACTTGTATAGTGCACCTCACCTCTGAAATAAAGTGGAAAAAGTGGAAAAAAAGAAAATTATACTGTAAGTGGAGAATAATGCTTCATATGAAATAATCACAAAGAATTAAGGAAAATTTTTTGAATATATAAAAATTTCAGTCAGTTAATTGAAGTACTAGAGTTTTATTTTGTTTTATTTTTTAATTAAATTACCATGTTGATTAAAACAAACAAACAAACAAAAAATAGGTCAGGACCAGATGGATTTAGTGCAGAATTATATCAGACCTTCACAAAAGACCTAATACCAATACTCTTCAAACTATTCTACAAAATTGAAACAGAAGGATCTCTACCAAATTTGTTCTCTGAAACCACAGTTATGCTGATATCAAAACCACACAAAGGCCCAACAAAGAAAGAGAACTGCAGACCAATTTCGCTGGTGAATATCTACACAAAAACCTCAGTAAATTTCTGACAAACAAATTTCAAGAAGACATCAAAATGATCATTCATTGCAACCAAGTAGGCTTCATCCCAGGGATTCAGGGATTGTTCAATATATGGAAACTCATTAACAAAATCCACTACATAGCCAAACTCAAATGAAAAAACACATAATCATCTCATTAGATGCTGAAAATGCATTTGACAAAATTCAACATCCCTTCATGTTAAAAGTCTTGTAAAGGAATTCAAGGCCCATATCTAAACATAGTATATATATATATATA
>JADRCH010007279.1:867992-987600 GCA_019843965.1 Rhynchomys soricoides
ATCAAACTAAGTGGAGAGAAACTTAAAGCAATCCCACTAAAATCAGGGACTGGACAAGGCTGCCAACTCTCTCTCTACCTATTTAATATAGTACTTGAAGTACTAGCTAGAGCAATTAGACATGAAAAAGACGTCAAAGGGATACAAACTGGAAAGGAAGAAGTGAAATTATCACTATTTAAAGATGATCTGATAGCATAATTAAGTGACCCCAAAAATTACACCAGAGAACTCCTACAACCAATAAACATATTTAACAAAGTGGCTGGATATACAATTAACTCAAACAAATCTGTAGCCTTCCGCTAGTCAAAGTATAATTGGGTTGAGAAAGAAATTAGTGAAATGAAACCTTTCACAATAGTCACAAGTAATATAAAATATCTTGGTGTGACTCTCACTAAAGAACTGAAACTTCTGTATGTTAAGAACTTCGAGTCTCTAAAGAAAGAAAGAAAAGACCTCAAAAGATGGAAAGATCTCCCATGCTCATGGATTGGCAGGATTAATATAGTAAAACTGGCCATCTGGCTGAAAGCAATCTAGAGATTCAATGCAATCCACAACAAAATTCCAGTTCAATGCTTCATAGAGTTAGTAAGAGCAATTTGCAAATTCATTTGGAATAACAAAAATCCCAGGATAGCAAAAACTATCCTCAATAATAAAAGCATATCTGGGGGAATCACCATCCCTGATCTCAAGCTGAACTACATAGCATTAGTGATAAAAACTGCATAGTTTTGGTACAGTGACAGACAAGTAGATCAATGGAGCAGAACTGAAGACCCAGAAATGAACTCTCACACCTGTGATCACTTGATCTTTGACAAAGGAGGTAAAATCATCAAGTGGAAAAAAGACAGCATTTTCCACAATTGGCGCTGTTTCAATTGGCAGTCAATATGTAGAAGAATGCAAATTGATCCATTCTTATCTCCTTGTACAAAACTCAAGTCCACGTGGATCAGAGATCTCCACATAAAACCAGATACACTGAATCTAATAGAAGAGAACATGGGGAAAATTCTCAAACACATGGGTATAGGGGGAAATTTCTTGAACAGAACACCAATGGCTTAAGCTCTAAAATCAACAACAGACAAATAGGACCTCTTAAAATTAGAAAGCTTCTATAAGGCAAAGGACATAGTCAATATGACAAAATGGCAAACAACAGATTGGGAAAAGATCTTTACCAATCCTACGTCCTACAATAGAGGGTTTATAACCAAAGTATACAAAGAACTTGAGAAGTTAGCCTCCAGAGAACCAAATAATCCTATTAAAAATGGAGTACAGAGCTAAACAGAGAATTCTCAACTGAGGAAACTTGAAGGGCTGAGAAGCACCTAAAGAAATATTCAACATCCATAGTCATCAGGGAAATACAATTCAAAACAACCCTGAGATTCTACCTCACACCAGTCAGAATGGCTAAGATCAAAAACTCAGGTGACAGCAGATGCTGGGGAGGATGTAGAGAAAGAGGAACTCTCCTCCATTGCTGGTGGTATTGCAAGCTGATACAACCACTCTGGAAATCCGTCTGGCAGTTCCTCAGAAAATTGAATATATTACTACTTGAGTATCCAGCTATATCACTCCTGGGCATATACCCAGAAGATGCTCCAACTTGTGATAAGGATACATGCTACACTATGTTCATAGCCACAATTATTTATAATAGCCAAAAGCTGGAAAATACCCAGATGTCTCTCAACAGAGGAATGGATACCTAAAATGTCGTACACCTACACAGTGGAATACTATTCAGCTAATATGAACGAGAACATCAAGACTTATGCAGGTATATGGACAGATCTACAAAATATCATCCTGAGTGAGGTAACTCAGTTACAAAAGAACACACATGATATGTACTAACTGATAAGTGGACATTAGCAACGAGCATGGAATGCCCATGATACAACTCATGGACCACATGAAGCTCAAGCGTAAGGAAGGGGAAGTGATAATAATTAAGGGAAGTATAGGATAAGGGGGACATGGGAGGAAAAGGAGAGGCAGAAGTGAAAGAGAATGTAAGAATCAGGTATGGAATGAGATGGCGGAAATGTACAGAGAGTCTGGAAATTGAACAGAGGTGTGTAGCAATGGGGGATGGGGAACTGGTGGTAGCAACCAGAAAGTCCCAATGGCCAGGAACGCAAGAGCCTCCTGGGATCCCTTGGTGACAACATTAGCTGAAATGCCCCACAAATGGGAGGGAGCACCTGTAGAGACCATATGCAGAGGTTCGGCATGGCCTCCCATTTGAGAGATGGAGCCCACCCACCCATCTCCAAAATTTTAACCTAGAATTGCTCCTGTCTAAAGGAAATACCAAGACAAAGAGTAGAACAGAGACTGAAGGAAAGGTCATGCAGAGTTTGTCCTACCTGGGGATCCATCCCACATGCAGAAACCAAACACAGATACTATTGGTGCCAAATTGTGCTTGCTGACAGGAACCTGATACAACTGTCTCATGAGAGTCTCTGCCAAATGCTGACCAATACAGATGTGGAGGCTCACAGCCAGCTATCTGACTGAGCACAGGAACCCCAATGGAAGAATTAGGGGATGGACTGACAGAGCTGAAGGGGTCTTATCTGGCATCGGGTGAAGGGGAGGCCCTTGGTCCTGTGAAGGCTTGATGCCCCAGTGTAGAGAAATGCTAAGGTGGTGAGATAGGATTTGGTAAGGGAGCACCATCATAGAAGCAGGGTAAGGGGGATGGGATAGGCATTTGCACAAAGGAAACTGAGAAAGGGGTTAATATTTGAAATGTAAATGAATAAAATATCCAATTTAATAAAAAATTACCCTGTCAGAAGTCTTTTATAAAAATTGATTACTTTTCCCTAAATACCATTTATGAAGTAATAAACAGCAAAAAAGTGAATCATACCTAAATGAACCCTTGCTCTTTAACAAAGTTGATGTTGCAAAAATTAAATAAATGATAATGTATTCAATTAATAGTAACATGACCTCAAATTAATCATAAGAGCTACACATTATTTACTTCCCAATATGAAATTTGAACTCCAGATCTACTAAGAACTATGCAATATATATGTACAACTCCTACAGAGGAAGAGGATATCTGCTATAAGATAGTATCTTCTATATATGACAGGGAGTTGCTCCTGTGAAATCTTTTTTTAATTTTTATTTTTGGATATTTACATTATAGACATTTCAAATGTTTTCTCCCTTGGAAACCCCCCATTCCATTCCCTTCCCCCTGCCTCTTCCCTCCCTAACATTCCCCTACACTGGGACATCTAACATCTTCAGGCCCAAGGGCCTCTCCTCCCACTGATGGCCAACAAGGCACTCCTCTGCCATATGTGTGGCCGGCACCATGGGTCCCTTCATGTGTATTCTTTGGTTGGTGGTCCAGTATAGAGATGGATGCTCGTAGCCAACCATTGTACTGAGTGTAGGTACCTGATGGAGGGGTTGGAGAAGGAACTGAAGGAGCTGAGGGGGTTTGTAGCCCCATGGAGGGAGCTACAGTGTCAAATGACCAGACCCTCTGGAGATCCTGGAGACTGGAGCACCAGTGAAATCTTAGCAATAGTGTTGTGCAAACAGGACTTGCACAATGACATCATCCTTTCCCATGCCAATGTAGATGAAGTGAATTTAACAAGAACTGATTTCTAGATGAATAATGACAGGCTATTAGGAGAGAGAGAGAGAGAGAGAGAGAGAGAGAGAGAGAGAGAAAGAGAGAGAGACTTTTCTTGAGAAAAAGCCCATTCATGAATATTTGACCAATTGCAATTGTATGTGGTCAGTTATAAATAAATATACAGCAACAGAATAATGAAAGTATAGTGTGACTATTAAATATTTATCATAAAATGTTGCCAAACATAGTTTTGATTAAAAGGTATGTAAGGAGTTTTTAAAAAGAATTCTTATTTAAATCACAAACATGGGATTTTATTTAATATGTATATTCACACATATTTACTTACATTTATATATAAACAATCACACACACATATTGGCAATGGATATATTGTAGTACATATAAAATAATATTTGTAAAAATAACAGTCTTAATTTTATTATTGATGTAACAATATGCCCTGACAAAATCAACTTGAGGATGGAGGGATTTATTCTTCTGCATAATTTCCAGTTAGAGTTCATCATATCAGGGAAGTCAAAACATCCAAAGTTGAAGCAGATAGTCACAGTACATTGGCAGCCAGGAAGAAATAAGCAGGATTTGTTTTTGCTAAGCTCACTTAACTCATTTTTATATGAAGTCCAAGATTTCAGTCCTGGGGATGCAGCCTAGCCCCCCCTTCCCCAGTGTCTATAGATCTTATAAAGTTGACAATTAAAATTAACTATTGTGGGGAGCCGCCCGAGTCGCACCCACATTCGCCATTACAAGATGGCGCCTACATCCGGCCGAGGACAAGTTGTAAACAGGCTAGTGCGCATGTACCTGGTAATTTTCCACCTCAGAGTCTCAGCCTCTCTCGTGGCGTCATCTGGCCTGATGTGCGGGGAGCCAATGGGGAAGCTCCACATCCCAGGCGAGCGCTGTGGCCTATATAAGGGATGGGTGTTCTGTTGTTCGGGGTCTCCACTCTTGGCAAGCTTATGCTCTCCCTCTCAAGATGCATTAAAGCTTAACTGCAGAAGGATCCTTTGTGTGCCACGTCGTTCTTGCTGGCGAGACGGTAGCGCGGGACATCTGGTGCCGAAACCCGGGAACTCTGTCATCGTCAGCACCTTTGGAGACCCCCTGGAAACAGGGAGGATTCAGAACTGCAGGGAGGTAGGTTCGGAAAGGCATGTTGACCCTGGGTCTTGACCTGGGATTGCCCCCTTTTTGGTCTGACACTGTTGAAGCCTTGCTAATTGTGTTAAGTGCCCTCATTTTGGTTTTACTGTCTTTGTATTGCTGTGAACAAGATGAGGCCTGTGTAGATGCTGTAAGGGAGGGGCAAATCACCCTTGAAAGGGTCCAGGACACCATGTCAGAATCTGAACGGAGTGAGAGGATGGGTACCCAAAAGGAAAGAGATCTCAGCAAGGAAAAAGGACCTCCTGGTAAGTCTAAGGACGAGGGAGAGATTGAAGACAAAATGGGAAAAAACTGTCCCCCCGACAAGGCTGTGGGCAGAAAAACGATTCTCATACCCAAGAAAAAAATAAAAAGAAGGGGGGAGAGCCTCTACCCAGTTCAAGACCTTGAGGCTCTTCAATTGGAAACTTCAGACACTGACCCCCTTAGCTCTAGTGAGGAGTCAGAGCTAGAAGAGGAAGCGGCGCGGTATGAGGAAGATTGGCCGCCCTGTAATGGGCAGATGAAGCGGCCGCCTTCTTTGGCCCCTACGCGGGCCGTGCCTTCCGCGCCTCCCCCTTATGAGACACGCCCCAACCCCTTTTCATTTCTCTCTGACAAGGTTAGGAGAAAGGTACAAACCGCTTTTCCAGTTTTCGAGGTAGATGGTGGAGGGCAAGTTCATGCCCCTGTAGAGTACAGCCAAATTAAAGACCTGGCTAAAGTGGTCCGAAAGTATGGGGTAAATGCTAATTTTACTATAGTAATGTTAGAGAGATTTGCTGGGGCGTCCATGACTCCTGCCGATTGGCAGATGCTGGCCAAGGCTGCGCTCCCTACAATGGGCCAATATATGGAGTGGAAGGCTTTATGGCATGAAGCTGCACAAGCTCAAGCCAGAGCCAATGCTACGGCACTGACCCCTGGACAGAGAGATTGGACCTTTGATATGTTAACTGGCCAAGGTCCTTTTGCGGCTGATCAGACCGCTTTTCCATGGGGTGCATATGTGCAAGTTTCTAATACGGCCATCAAGGCCTGGAAGGCACTCCCCAAAAAAGGGGAGGCCTCTGGACAACTTACCAAGATCATTCAAGGTCCCCAAGAATCCTTTTCAGACTTTGTGGCCAGGATGACCGAGGCCGCGGGGCGCATCTTCGGTGACCCCGACCAAGCGGCACCCCTTGTTGAACAGCTCATTTTTGAGCAAGCCACACAGGAGTGCCGCGCCACCATAGCGCCAAGGAAAAGTAAAGGTCTACAGGATTGGCTTCGAACTTGTAGGGAGCTTGGGGGGCCCCTTACTAATGTGGGGCTGGCGGCTGCTATCATCCAGTCTCAAAAATACCCCAATAAAGGGACAGACAAAAGGGCTTGCTTCCGGTGCGGCCGGCTAGGCCACCTAAAAAAAGATTGCAAGGCTCCTACTGATAAGTCCGGAGCCCCCTCTCGACCACATAATGTCCTTTTCCCCCGCTGCAATAAAGGTTACCATAAGGCTAGTCAATGTCGCTCTGTCAGAGATATCAAGGGGTGACTCCTCCCTCCATTAGAAGAACAACCACAGAGGATGTCAAAAAATGAGGTGCTGGGCCCTCGTTCCCAGGGCCCCCAGAAATATGGGAACAGGACAGACAGGGGCCAAGAGAGGAGAGACGAGCCCGGGTGGACCTGTGCGCCGCCTCCGACTTCATATTGATGCCTCAGATGGGTGTCCAACCGGTTCCTGTGATGCCAATTGAGCCCTTATCACCTGGAACTGTGGGTCTTACAATTGGCAGAGGATCCATGACCTTAAAGGGCCTACATGTTCATCCGGGTATAGCAGATTGTCAACATGCCCTTGAGATCCAAGTCCTGTGTTCTTGCCCCGGGGGGTCTTTTCCATCACAAAGGGAGATTGGATAGCTCAGCTACTGCTCCTCCCGGACATCGCTGGGCCTCCAATACCTGGGCAAGCGAGAATGGGCTCCTCTGGCACGGACTCCGCCTACTTGGTCCTCTCACTAAATGAGAGGCCTAAACTAAAATTATGGGTTGAGGGAAAATTGTTTGAAGGCATCATGGACACAGGCGCGGATAAAAGCATTATTTCTTCCCATTGGTGGCCAAAGTCGTGGCCTGTAACTGAGTCATCACACTCCTTGCAGGGCCTTGGCTATCAGGCCAGCCCTGCTATTAGCTCTGTTGCTTTGTCTTGGAAAATGGCCGAGGGACAAAAGGGATGTTTTACCCCTTACGTGCTCCCACTCCCACTTAATCTTTGGGGGCGAGATGTCATGCAAGACATGAGGGTTGTGTTATCTAATGAACATATTTATTCCCCTCAGGCTAGACATATTATGGGCAAAATGGGATATAAAGAAGGAAGGGGTTTAGGGCCTATGGGCCATGGTAGAACTGAACCCATTCAATCCACTAGTAACCCTGACAGACAGGGCCTGTGTTTTTCCTAGGCGCCATTGAGGCAGCACGACCCATCCCGTGGAAAACGGAGGACCCGGTTTGGGTTCCTCAATGGCCTTTGTCCTCCGAAAAACTGGAGGCTGCTACTCAAATAGTACAGGAGCAGTTAAGGTTGGGACATCTAGAGCCTTCTACTTCCCCCTGGAATACCCCGATATTTGTAATCAAGAAAAGGTCGGGCAAATGGAGGCTGCTCCATGACCTAAGAGCCATCAATGAGCAGATGGATTCCTTTGGCCCAGTACAGAGGGGTCTTCCAGTCCTTTCCGCCTTACCCAAAGGTTGGATTCTAGTTATTATAGATATTAAAGATTGCTTTTTTTCCATTCCCTTATATCCCTTAGATAAACCCCGTTTTGCATTTACGCTCCCTTCTGTTAATCATGTGGAGCCTGATAAGAGGTTTCAATGGAAGGTTTTGCCTCAGGGCATGGCAAATAGCCCCACCATCTGTCAGTTAAATGTTCAAGAAGCTTTGAGACCTTTGAGGCGACAATTTCCTTCCCTGATTTTGATTCACTACATGGATGATGTCCTTTTGTGCCATAAAGATTTGACAGTTTTGTAAAGGGCCTATCCTTTATTACAGTCCCTCTTGTCATGCTGGGGTCTACAGATCGCCGCCGACAAAGTTCAGATTTCTGATACGGGACATTTTTTGGGGTCAATTATCCTCCCTGATAAGATTGTCCCACAAAAGGTAGAGATAAGAAGGGACCACTTAAGAACCCTTAATGACATTCAAAAATTATTAGGAGATATTAACTGGCTCAGGCCTTTTTTAAAGATTCCCTCCACAGTCCTGAAGCCACTGTTTGACATCCTTGAGGGTGACAGCCACCTGACCTCTCCAAGGTCCCTCAATTCTCCAGCAAAACAGGCCTTGCAGCTAGTAGAGCAGGCCATACAGGAAGCCCAACTGACACGCCTTGATGATACATTGCCTTTTTCCTTGTGCCTTTTTAAGACAAAGGGATTGCCTACTGCCGTGCTGTGGCAAAATGGCCCACTCTTATGGATCCACCCTAATGCTTCACCAGGAAAAATCATTGACTGGTATCCCGATGCCGTGGCACGACTTGCCTGCGGGGACTTAAGGCCTCCCTCACTCACTTTGGGAGACATCCAGAAGTGCTAATAGTCCCGTACACTTTGCCTCAGGTCCAGACCCTGACGGCTGCCTCCAATGAATGGGCCATATTGATAACCTCATTTCCGGGACAGATAGACAATCATTATCCCCGGCACCCTATTTTGCAGTTTGCCTTATCCCAAGCTGTGGTTTTCCCTCGCGTGACATCCCCTGTGCCCTTATCAAATGGCTTGGTAGTTTATACTGATGGCTCCAAGACGGGGATCAGAGCCTATGTGATTGGCACTCAGGTTGTCTCAAAAGAGTATAATGAAACCTCCCCCCAGGTTGTTGAATGTTTGGTGGTTCTGGACATATTACAGAACTTTTCTGACCCTGTAAATATTGTTTCTGATTCTAGTTATGTAGTTAATGCCGTTAATCACCTTGAGCTTGCTGGAATTATTAAGCCATCCAGTAAAGTGGCTTCCATCTTTCAGAAAATCCAAACTTGCTTGTTAGCCAGGTGGCGCCCGTTTTATATAACTCATATACGGGCACACTCAGGTCTCCCTGGCCCTATGGCACAGGGGAATGACCTGGATGACAAAGCTACAAAAATGATTGCAGTTGCCATGTCTTCCAATTTGGAAACTGCCAAGACCTTCCACGAGCGGTTTCATGTGACGGCTGAGACACTACACCGTCGATTTTCCCTGACTAGAAAAGAGGCTAGAGAAATAGTTACCCAATGTCACAATTGTTGTCAATTTTTACCTATACCTCATGTGGGGATCAACCCAAGAGGCATCAGACCGTTACAGGTCTGGCAAATGGACGTTACCCATGTCACCTCTTTTGGGAAACTCCAGTATTTACATGTTTCCATTGATACTTGCTCTGGTGCTTTGCACGCTACTCCCCTATCGGGAGAGAAGACTTCCCATGTAATTCAGCACTGTCTCGAGGCCTGGAGTGCCTGGGGCAAACCCAGGGTCCTTAAAACAGACAATGGGCCGGCCTACACTTCTCAAAAATTCAAGCAGTTCTGCCATCAGATGGATGTAACCCACTTGACTGGCCTGCCCTATAACCCTCAAGGGCAAGGCATCGTGGAACGTGCCCACCGCACCTTAAAGTCTTACTTAATAAAACAGAAAGGAGGAATGATGAAGGACCTCCCTTCAGTGCCGAGGACTATGATTTCTATGGCACTATTTACTTTAAATTTTCTAAACCTAGATGAACAGGGACAAACAGCGGCCGAGCGTCACTGCTCAGAGCCAGATAGACCAAGAGAAATGGTAAAATGGAAAGATGTGTTATCTAATGAATGGAAAAGACCGGATCCTATTCTTATAAGATCCAGGGGAGCTGTGTGTGTTTTTCCACAGAAAGAAGAGAACCCCTTTTGGATCCCTGAAAGGCTCACCAAAACGGTGATAGAACAAACAAATGTGGTGGAATTCCCAGCAGAACCAAAGGGTCCGACTGCCCTGCTTGATCCTACTGATGATGGCGAGCACCCCGATGGCCCGAGAAGAACTGCTTTCGGAAATTATGTCCACCTTCCCGCTGCCGATGCCAGTGATGCACGATGCACAGTATATGTTACAGAATTGGACCCTTAAGTTTGATGAAACCTTGCGAGAACTGCGGACAGCAATTATTCAGATCAACTCTACCCGTCTTGACCTGTCCTTGACAGAGGGCCTCTCTTCATGGATTTCCTCGGCAATTTCTTATTTCAAGGAATGGGTGGGGGTGGGATTGTTTGGAGCAGCGCTCTGCTGTGGGTTGGTGTTGCTCCTATGGCTCATCTACAAACTCAGAGCCCAGACTAAAAGAGACAAGGTGGTCATTGCACAGGCTCTTGTTGCCTTAGAACAAGGAGCCTCGGCCGGTGTTTGGCTGTCCATGCTTAAACAATAGCAGTAGGTCGCCAGCCAGACAGTTCTTACACACCCGCGAGTCTAGTCTCATTGCACTGGGTAGAGTGTTTGGTCTGAGCAGCTCTTGAGGGATGTCGAGCAAAGCATCGCACAAGGCGGTCATCATTGTGGGCCGCCTTGGGAGATATGTCATCTACATGAGGGTTGAGTGCCCTAGTTTCCCTCCCTCTAAAAAATGGCACTGGGCGGGTCAGGAAGACCTCGGGCATGCATGAGCTTAGGGGTCGTCTCCTGTACAAGGCCCAACCTTTTGGTCAGGGGATTTGACCTCTGTCTCCGCCCTCTTAAGAGTGTCCTACTTTGCTTACAGAAATGAAAAGGGGGAGATGTGGGGAGCCGCCCGAGTCACACCCACATTCGCCATTACAAGATGGCGCCTACATCCGGCCGAGGACAAGTTGTAAACAGGCTAGTGTGCATGTACCTGGTAATTTTCCACCTCAGAGTCTCAACCTCTCTCGTGGCGTCATCTGGCCTGATGTGCGGGGAGCCAATGGGGAAGCTCCACGTCCCAGGCGAGCGCTGTGGCCTATATAAGGGACGGTGTTCTGTTGTTCAGGGTCTCCACTCTTGGCAAGCTTGTGCTCTCCCTCTCAAGATGCATTAAAGCTTAACTGCAGAAGGATCCTTTGTGTGCCACGTCGTTCTTGCTGGCGAGACGGTAGCACGGGACAAACTATGACAACTTCAAGCCCTTTTAAACGTTATGTGCAAGCATATGACTTTAAGACATAACCTTCAACTACTCACAAAACTCTAACATTCATCTCATGAAACAAAATACGATCAACGTCCTTAGCCTTTAATAAATCCAATAGTTTTAAAAAAAACAAACACAAAAACAAAGTCCACATCTTCTCTGACACTTTGGGTGTTAACTATTATATACTTGTATCATAAATACCATATAATAATCTATACTCTTAATTGTTCCATAATCCCAACATATAATGCCACTGGATAAACATTCTCATTCCCAAATGGAAGAATGAAGGTATACCAACGAATAAACAGTTATAAGCAATGAAAAATCTGATATCTGAGGATTAGTTGTAATCGTTTAGGTTCCCAACATGATAAATATTCTATGCCTTCAGCTCTGCTGATTTTAGCACACACCACTTTCTAGACTGGGCTTCATTTTACACATTTATATTTTATGAGTGAGTTTTTCATAGATCTGGGATAAGTAAAATCCTGAGATTTAAATTTTAGTTTATATTTCTCATTCAGTGAGTTACATAATGGGCTTTCATGGCCATACATTGACTGGCCTCACCAACTCTCTGAAATTCAATCATGAAAATACCAACTTTATATTTGTGATACAATGTCATTTACAGTGCTTATTTCATTTAAGTGCTGTCTGTTTTACACAAGAGTTTTTATTTATCAATCTCTAAATGGTATGTGTATGTCTGTGTGTATGTTTGTGTGTACATGAATGCAGGTACTCATGAAGTCCAAAGGTATGGAATCACATGGCCTGGAGTTATAAGTGGTCAAGATCCACTTGTGGATGCTGGAAACCAAACATTTGCCCTCTGAAAGAACAACAAGTGCTCTTAACTTCTAAACCATCTCTCTAACCCATATCAATGCAACATTTTACTTTTCACTCAAAATCTGTCAATTTACTGATACTACTGTTGGTTTTATAAATGAGAAAATTGAGATTCACAAAGAGATCACTAAAGTCATCAAAAAAATAATACTAGATGTAATTTTAGAACTCACGCAAGCTCACTTTCTGTGTTAGTCATAACCACACAGAAGTTAATGAGGGTAAAAAAAGCTAATTTGATGAGAGTTATAAAACATTCATCTACAATATAAAATTTTCCTATGACCAATCTTAAATGGTATATATATGTTTTAATTAGGTCATTCACTGTAATATTTGTTTTGATTTTATGAATATATAGATAGATAGATTGATAGATAATTTTTAATTACCTTATTTGAGACTATAACATTTGGCATTCTTACAGATTTAGATAATGAATTAAGAACTGAGATTAAGGATTAACATTAAAAGTATCTCAAGAATTCCCATCAGGCTTTCTCTAGTAATAACTATCAAATTCTAATGTTTAACTTCATAGTTGATTTATATTTTATATTTGAGTTTTATATTAAGGCCTTCCTGTGAATTCTGCTTTCTTTCTTTTTTTTTTTTTTTTTTTGTATCTTAGATTCTTTGGAAACAAATACATGCTTTAGTCATTTAGTTAGTAGTCACTGAGAAGTCCTTTTTTTTTAATCATTTTATTTATTTACATTTCAAATGATATCCCCCTTTCTAGGTTCCCCTCCCCCCCCATCACATTACCCCTCCCCTTGCCTCTCTTCCAACCACTCATCCACTCCCACCTCACTACTTAAACATCCCCCTATTATGGGGCATCAAGCCTCCAGAGGACCAAGGGCCTCCCCTCCCACTGATGGAAAATAAGGCAATCCCCTGCTACATGTGAAGCTGGAGCCTTGGCTTTTTCCATGTGTATTCTTTGGTTTGTGGTTTAGTCCCTGTGAGCCCTGGGTGGTCCAGTTAGTTGATATTTTTCTTCCTATGGGGTTGTAATCCCCTTCAGTTCCTTCAGTGCTTCCCCGAACTCTTCCATTGGGGTCCGTGGGCTTAGTCTAGAAGTTTGGTATGAGTATCTGCATTTGTATTGGTCAGGTGCTGGTAGAACCTCTCAGGGAACAGCCATACAAGGCTCCTGTCATCAAGCAATTCTTGGCATCAGCAATAGTGACTGGGTTTGGTGGCTGCAAATGGGATGGATCCTTAGGTGGCCTTTTCTTTAGTCCCTGTTACATTTTCTCCCTGCATTTTCATTATACAGGAACAATTCTGGTTTAAAAAGTTTGAGATCTGTGGGTGGCTCCATCCCTCAACTGGGGACCATGCCTATCTACTGGAGGTGGTCTCTACAAGTTCTATCTTCTCATTTTAGGGTATTTCTCCTAAAGTCATCCCTATTGGGTCCTGGAAGCCTCTTGCTTCCCTGGTGTTTTGGACTTTCTAGTATATATCCTTAGTTCCCTATACCCTATTGCTACATATTTCTATACAATTTCCTGACCCTCTGTACGTCTCTTCTATCCCTTCCAATACCTGATCCTGCTCAAATGTTTTCCCCTACCCTCTCTTCACACATGCCTAGGTCCCTCCCTCCCACCCTCTACCTCTTGTGATTATTTTGTTCTCCCTTCTATGTAGGATTGAAGCATCCACACTTCAGTCTTCCTTCTTCTAAAGCTTTATATGGTTTGTGGGTTGTATCGTGGGTATTGGGCTAATATCCAATCCACTTATCATTGAGTACATACCTTGTGTGTTCTTTTGTGTCTGGCTTATCTCACTCAGGATTATGCTTTCTAGTTCCATGCATTTCCCTGTGAATTTCATGAAGTCATTCTTTTTAGTAGCTGAGTAGTACTCCATTGTGTAAATGTACCACATTTTTTGTATCTATTCTTCTGTTGAGGGAAAACAGTTGTTCGAAGATTCTGGCTACTTGAAATCAGGCTACTATAAACATGGTGGAGCATGTGTTGTTGTTATAAGTTGGGGCATCTTTGGAGAATATGCCCGGTATATGTCCAGTAGTGGTATAGCTGAGTCTTAAAGAAGAACTATTTCTAATTTTCTGAGGAACTGCCAGATTGTTTTACAAGGTGGTTTTACTAGCTTGCAATCCCACCAGCAAATGGAGGAGTATTCCTATTTCCCTCCTTCCTTGTCAGCATCTGCTGTCACCTGCCTTTTGGACCTTACCCATTCTGACTGGTATAAGATAGAATCTCAGGGTCATTTTGGTTTACATTTCTCTGATGACTAATGATGCTGAACATTTCTTTAGGTGCTTCTTGGCCATTCAAGTTTCCTCAAGTGAAAATTCTCTATTTAGCTCTGTACCCCATTTTTAATAGGATTATTTGGTTCTTTGGAAGCTGTCTTCTCAAGTTCTTTGTATATTTTGCTTATTAGCCCTCTATTGGATGTAGGATTGGTAATGATCTTTTCCCAATCTGTTGGTTGCCGTTTTGTGCTGTTGACAGTGTCCTTTCCCTTACAATAAGCTTTGCAATTTTTTGAGGTATCATTTGCCAATTCTAGATCCTAGAGCATAAACCAATGTTGTTCTGTTCAGGAAATTTTCCATGGTGCCCATGTGCTCGAGGCTCTTCCTCACTTTCTCCTCTATAAGTTTCAGTGTATCTGGTTATATGTGGAGGTCCTTGATCCACTTAGACTTGAGCTTTGTACAAGGAGATAAGAAGGGGTCAATTTGCTGACCTCTAGTTGAACCAGCACCAATGGTTGAAAATGCTGTCTTTATTTCTCTGGGTGGTTTTGGATTTCTTGTCAAAGATCAGGTGACCATAGGTGTGTGGGCTTATTTTGGGGTCTTCAATTCTACTCCATTGATCAATTACAAACCAATTACATGTGGTTTTATCACTATTGCTCTGTAATATTCCTTGAGAACAGGGATGGTAATTCCCCCAGAAATTCTTTTATTGTTGAGAATAGTTTTCACTATTTTGGGTTTTTGGTTATTCCAGATGAATTTGGGAATTACCCATTCTAACTCTATGAAGAAATGAGTTGAAATTTTGATGGGGATTGTATTGAATCTCTAGATTGCTTTTGGCAAGATGGCAATTTTTACTATATTAACCATGCCAATCCATAAGCATGGGAGATCTTTCCATCTTCTGAGTTCTTTGATTTTTTTTTTCTTTAGATAATTAAAGCCCTTGTCATACAGATCTCTCACTTGCTTGGTTAGAGTCATACATTATTTTTGACTATTGTGAAGGGTGTCCTTTCTATAATTTCATTATCAGGTGGTTTATCTATTGGATAGAGGAAGGCTACTTATTTATTTGAGTTAATTTCATATTCAGTCACTTTACTAAAGTTGTTTATCACCTGTAGGAGTTCTCTGGTGGTATTTTGGGGTTGCTTATGTATATTATCATATCATCCACAAATAGTAGTATCTTCACATTTTCTTCCTTTCCAATTTATATCCCTTTGACCTCTTTTTATTGCCTAATTGTTCTGGCTAGACCTTCATCTACTATATTGAATAAATGAAGAGAGACTGGGCAGCTTTTTTTGTCCCTGATTTTAGTGGAATAATTTAAAATTCAATTTAATTTATATTTGTTATTGACTTTTACAATGAAAAGATGTTGTTTTTTGTTAAATATTTTTTCAGCATCTAAAGAGATGATTGTGTGTGTGTGTGTGTGTGCGTGTGTGCGTATGTGTGTGTGTGTGTGTGTGTGTGTGTGTGTGTGTGTGTTTTGAGTTTCTTATATAGTGGATTGCACTGATGTATTTATATATATTAAGCTATCCATACATCTCTGGGATGAAGCCTACATAGTCATAAAGAATGATTGTTTTCTTGTGTTCTTATTTTTGGTTTTATTGGACTCAAAAGTCCAAGCACCTAGGTGGCCCACCCCACAAAGACACAGAGACTGAGAATGATGCAATAAGCACGAGGTCTATTGAATCCAGTGCACTGGGGCTGCCCTCCAACAGGGCAATGGCGACCCTGGGTTAGCAAGGTACACATTTTTTATACACGTTTTTGGGGCAGAACTTGGCAACAGCATGAAAGGGTAGTCCCACATTGGTGGTTAATTTTGACTTTTTACATGATTAGAGGCCTGCAGTGGTAATGTCAGCCTGTTACCACCCACCTATGGCTTCAGCCTGTCCTTGACAGCAAAGAATTCCATCTATTGTGTGGGGCCTGAGGCATATCTATACCTGGCCCTGATGTCTCATTTTATAATGGTTATCTTTGACCCTTTCAACTGTCTGGAATGTTTCCTGATCTAGCTCATTGGCTGCCTTTTGTCTCTCAAGGCCTCACATTCCCCCCTTTTTCTTGAGGGTGTTTCAATCATGAAACTATCTTTCATTTTGATCTAACCACTGATACTACTGCCTTATGTGCTCTCTAATAAAGGCTAGCAAACAATTTAAAATGCAAGGCCTAATGTTTAGGAGTATCACTAGGATTATTAGTGGTCCTAGGAGAGTAGAAATCAGAGTGGTGTGCCAGGGGGAGGAATTGAATTAAGATTCAAACCATCCCTGACTCTGTTCTCTTTCTCTCCTTCTTTGGGCTAATCCTATTTTCACCTGGGCTATTAAATCTTTAGCAACCCCAGAATGGTCTATACAAAAACAACACTCTTTAGCTAGCACACAGCCCTCCTTGCTGGAGAAAAAGATAAGTCTAATCTCTTTTTATTTTATAGTACTACTTCTGATAACAAAGTCAGTGATTCTTTAAGATGTCTGACGGTTTTTCCTTATAAGACCAAAGCAAAGGTCTTGGTGTCTTTCCCCAGCCACCTCCAACCACAACACTGTCACTAGTCTGGAAGCGGTGAGGGGTCTCTGGTATCCCTGGAGCACTTAAGGCAGACAGTTTAAGTCAAATCTCATGGTGTGGTATACCTCTTGGGAGGGTCCAGTGTACACCAAGGGAGTTGGTGTACCACACAGGATCTCTAAAGGAGTCAGGTTAAAACGGTAGGGGGTGTTCCGAGCTCCGAACAGGACCAAGGGGAGGGGCACCACCCAGTCCGAGCCATCCTCCAAGGTCAATTTAGTTAAGGTCTCTCTACCTGCCCTGAACTTTGGGGACAGTACTCACAATGAAGTTTCCAATCTGTCCCCAATACTTTTGCCACCCCCTGGCTTACCTGAAAAAGCAAAACCATTGTCTTACCCACTTGCCTTGGGCACTCTAAACCTCAGGGAACATTCTTTTAATATCTTTTTGGATAACATGACAGCTATTTCTTGCTTGGTGAGGAATGTCTCAGCCCATTTAGAGAAAGTAGCTATGAACACCCGAAGGTATTTGTAACCACATTGTTCTGGCATAACTTATGTAAAATTGACCTCCCAATATACTCTAAGCAGTTCTTCCCTATGTCTTTTGCTCTGTTTATTCTTGGCTGCATAAGCACTCACTTGCTGGCATACCTTATACTATCTGCTATATTTCTGGCCCAGAACCTGAGTCTTATTATATATACTCTAGGTCCCTTAACTGCGTGGATAAGCTCTTTATCTCATAAATGAGTCCATCTGTGCATTTGTCTTAGTAAGCCTTTTGTTTGTTTTCTGGGGAGCATAGTTTTCTTTCTTTTCTAGGTGATGGTTGGTAGGGTGGCTAGAAATCTGAGTCCTTTCTTCTTCAGTGTATTCTATATGAGGCCATCACTTAGCTTAGTCCCATTTCCAAGCAAGTGTTTTTTGTAGGCCCATAACCAGGATAGCCTCCTGCACTTCCACTTCTTGAGCCACTAGATCTGCCTGGTTATTGCCCCAGGCCACTGACTTTTTTCCTTTCCTGATGTCCTGGGCATGAATATTACTCATGGTTATAGGCTTCATTGGGACATCTAAGAGATCCAGAATTTTTTTATTGTTTCCTCTGGTGTGAGCAGTCCTCTCTGTTAGCATATAGCTCTGTGGTTGTGGGATGTGGCAAAGGCATACCTCTTATCTGTGTAGGTGTTGATTTTCTTGCGGGCTCCAGGTTCTAAGGCCTTGGTGGGGGCAGTTAGCTCCACTTTCTGTGCCGACATGTCAGGGGTTAGAGGTTCCACTCAGATGACATTTGTGCTGTCCACCACAGCAGCACCTGCTTGTCTCTGACCTTCATGGAGAAAACTGCTCCCATCTGTAAACCAGGTAGCCTCAGCTTTTGATGGTGGTCAGTCAGAGAGGTCTCTCCTTTTGGGCCAGCTAGTTGTGGCCCTTTGGGCAGGAAATGTATCTGGGCTCCCATTTTGGAGAGTATGTCTCACCCCAACAGAGGGTAGGGACAGTCTGGAATAACCTTAAATGAATGGGATACCTGGCCCATCCCTAGGTCCACTGTTCTTTGGGTAGTCCATGAATACATTTTGGTGCCAACAGCTTCTTGGACCCAAGATCTTTTCTTGAAATGGGGCCATTGGCTTGGAGGATAGAGTGTTGAGCCCCTGTATCCACTAAGAATTGAGTGGGTTTCTTTTCCACTCTCATTGTTACCCTGGGTTAGGCAAGAAGGTCTCACCTAATCACTGTCTTCAGTCAGGGTTAATACCATTTGCTGCTTGGGGGCGCTTTTCTGAAGGCCTGGGATTTCTTGCTCCTGGCTTCTGTAAGGACACTCTCAGGCCTAATGGCCTCAGTCAATTCTGAGACTGAAGGCAGGTATATATTTTTTTCAATCTGCTTTTATACCATTTTAATTACATGTAAGTAATAAGGTCAGTTCTAGGTTGCAATACAATAAACACAAATAAGCAAAAGTCTGTGGTCATTTCCGTGATCGCTGTTTCTGAAGGTGTGTCAGGATGACTAAAATATCTGAGCCTATTTCCTTGTCCAAACCCAAAATCAGATTCTCAGCTGAAGCCTACTTCTTCTGTTCCACCTTAAAATTAAAATTCCTACCTGAACTTATTTCTGTTTTAGCTTGAGATTAGATTCCTGCCTGAGCTTACTTCCTTTTTCTCTTCCTCTGCTCCTTCTCTTTCCCTGTCTCCTTTCTCAGTAACCTGCACTAACTCTCTTGAAGGCCTACCCTGACATTCTAGCCTTTGAACATTTTTATTTATTTATTTATTTATTTGTTTATTTATTTACTTTTTGTTACCTCAAGCAGTTCGCTTGAGACCTGCCAATGGAGTCTGGTGGTAAACCTGCAGGTCAGATGCCCCTTACCTTCTGCCACAATCAGGAAAAGCCACATGTCTATGACAGCCTGGTCAACCGATGGTGTCTGAGGGAGGCTTTCTTTCTAACTTCATGTTAGGTGGGCTGATGAGTAAATAAGACAGTTTTGGAGAGATTAATTGGCCCCTTGGAACCTCCCGTTACTCCCTCTGGTAAAGGGGAGTAGGGCCATAGGGACCAGGGTAAGGGGATGTAGAGGAGGAGGGTCTTGGAGTAACAGGTCCAACGTTGAAGGTTTTTGGAGGATCGATTTCTTCTCAGGTCTGGATCTCTCTTCTCGGGCTTCTTTTCCAGATGGCCAGCAACTGTGAGGCAAGTCTTGGGAAAAGAAAGGCCTTTATCTATGAGGGGGTGAGGGGCGGGTCCTCTACTAGAATTTCTCTCTCCTTGTTTGTCTCTGTCCCCACTCTAAAACTCTCAGCCTGCCCCTTTTCTTTCTTTCTTTCTTTCTTTCTTTCTTTCTTTCTTTCTTTCTTCTTTCTTTTGTTTTTACTAAATCACAGTCTCTAGCCTTATCTTTAGCCAATTAAAAGGCTCTTTTCTGTCAGATATAAATTGAGCACAGCTATTAATATTCTGTAATTTATAAAGTATAAGATACACCTAACACCCAGTCCGTCTGCCATCTATATATCCTAACTTAAAATGTATTGTAGTTCTAAACCTTTTATGTTCTGGTTCAGCTTGTATACCATCTGAAAACCATTGTTCTCAAATCTATACCATCTTTCTTAATATTAAACAGCTTGGGTTGGTTATGAAACTATAATCAGTCTTTAATCCCATCAGAATTCTGAGCATATTCTGTGGAGTTCTGACATTATTGAAAGCTATCTATCTATGCACAGTGATCTACACTGTTGTCGTTTAACTATTCCTAGCTATTTTTAATTAAATTATCTTGAAAACACCCTAACAATTAACTCAGAACTATGAACTTGCTATCTGGTCCTTAGCTTGTATGCTTAATAATCTATAATCAGTTTGTAAAAGCAGTCTCTTCTTATGAGTCAAATTAATAATAACCAATAAGTCTTTACTTATGCCATGTGAAGGATGGCACAAAGACTATTAACATTTTGTTAACCACAAAGACAAAGCCTTTCTCTCAAATCAACACGTCCTTTAACCAGTAGCTAGAAAAACGTTTAGCTTGACATCTCTGGAGCTTCAAGGAAAATGTCCTGTTTCTCTTCCATGGTAAAAAGGACCTGAAGCAACTGCTGGCAGTCGTTGCAGGTTGGTTCTCAGAATAAGAGGAATTATGAGTTTTCCAGTTGTACAAATCAGCCGAGGAGAATGGACAATATTAGAAAGACTGATGACCTCTGACAATGCCACCAGAGGCTGGAGGGAGGGAGCTGAGAGGTCTGCTTCCAGCTGCCACCCACTGCCAGTTCTCCTCTGCAGCTGCTGCCTCCCGCTTCTCCTCCAAGGCTGCCTGCCTTGGCCTCCATAAGCCACTGCACCATCGCCCACCCACAGCTGAGGCTCTGAAGGGGCCCGGCTCTGACTAAGAGGACCTTAGGCAGTGGCTCCTGCATCAAGCAGCCACATTGCACCAATGCTGCAAGGCGCACCTTCTCCTCCCTCCTCAGGCACCGCACCAGCTCCTCCTTACCCAGAGCCACTATCTTCTTGTCTGTCTGTGCACAAACCGGGCCAACCCACCACCAAAATGCTGGATTCCACCCAGTGTGCCTGCCTGCCCCTGGGCCTACTGGCCCCTCCCCCTGCTGCCTCCCCCACCGAGGAGGCCTGGACACGACATAAAGGACAACAGCAGCATGGCCTGCGGGGAGAGGGAAGGGTGGCCTGAACGGAAAGGAGGGGTATCCCCGGGCATGGGTGGGGGCAGCGGCGCCTCATCCAGCCTAGGAGCACACCCAGTCTCGCTCCTCCAGCCCTAACTTTAACATCTGTCCAATGCTTAAAGGTCAAGCTTAATGGGGTTGTCACATTCTGTCCCAAACTGTCCAAGATACATTGTCCATTTCAGTCCATACACATACAAAGACAGGAAGACAGCAAGTAAAATGCTGGACTGCACCTAAGATGGTCCTGCCATGACTGACTGCGCTGAAAAAGGAAAAGAAAAACAGAAAACCGAGGTGGTCTAATCAACCACTACCTGGCAGTGATTTCCTCACCACTGCGCCCAGGTGAAGCTGAACCCTTCCGCACTCGACTTCCCACTGAGAGCTCAGAGCATCCTCTGAGGTTCTTGTTGCTACGGTGTTCCTGGCATGTCTACCCATCGCTCTTGCAACCCAGTTAGTTCCCTCATGGAACTCAGAAACCAAACCGGACCGGTCAACAGTTATTCAGAACAGAAGGACACAAGCCTGAGACTAAGGAGGCAAGAAGCAGGTCACTAATATGAGAGACATACAAAACACACATAAACAAAACCTTGTACCTACAGCGATCCTCAGGTCTCCGGTCACTGGTCCTGCAGGGTGGGCAGGTTCCAGGCCAATGCACCAAATGTTGGACTCAAAAGTCCAAGTGCCTAGATAGTCCACCCTACAAAGACACAGACTGAGAACGATGCAGTAAGCACGAGGTCTATTGAATCCAGTGCACTGGAGCTGCCCTACCAACAGGGCAATGGCGACCCCGAGTTAGCAAGGTACACACTTTTTATACACTTTTTTGGGGGCAGAGCTTAGCAACAGCACAAAAGGGTAGGCTTACATTGGTGGCTAATTTTGGCTTTTTAACTTGGTTGGAGGCCTGGGGTGGTAACATCAGACTGTTACCACCCACCTGTGGCTTCAGCCTGTCCTTGACAAGAGAATTATGTGCATTGTGTGGGACCTGAGGAATATCTGTACCTAGCCCTGCTGTCTCATTTTATAACGATTACCTTTGGCCCTTTTGACTGTCAGAAATGTCTTCTGGCATAGCGCATTAGCCACCTTTTGTCTCGCAAGTCCTCACAGTTTGTGAGAATTTTATTGAGTATTTTTATATCAATATTCACAAGGAAAATTGGTCTGAAGTTATCTTTCTTTGTTTGGTCTTTTGTGGTTTAGATATCAGTGTAACTGTGGCTTCGTAGAACGAAATAGGTAGTGTTCCTTCTGTTTCTATTTTGTGGAACCGTTTGATAAGTATTGGCATAAGTTCTTGTTGAAGATCAGATAGAATTCTGCACTAAAACCACCTGTCCCTGGGCTCTTTTGGATAGGGAGACTTTTTTTTCATATCTGATTGATTTTATTGTTACCATCACAAAATTTATGTGTGGTGAATTTTGTCCATGATATTGTGACCATGGGTCAGCTCCCAGACCTATTCACTGATGTGTTTTAGGTCTTTGGACCCACTTGGAGTCACAGAGCTGTCCAGGTCTTCATTTGGAACCTGGGCAGTATTGGGGCATGGTGACACTCCTTCTGGTTCAGTCAAGTTTGCATTCTCACTCACTTGGTCTTGAAAGAGCTGTGTCAGAATCAGTTCAGCAGCCTCTCCGTGAACTCTAGTGCTAAGGGTTTTCTTCGACTTGATCCTAGGCATCTTTCGAAGAGATTCCTTCCCCTTGGTTGTTATCTGGAAAAACTGCATACAAATGTCATCAGGGCACTGGTTTGGGACAAAGAGAGATAGAATGTGGATGGAGATTCATGAGAGAGGGCAGAGGTAGATGTGAAGTTTATAGCAGGCCTGAGAAAGTCTTAGGGGAAGGGATGACTGAAGAAGGGAGGGAATGAGCTTAGCTTGGGACCTCTCACCTTACTAGGACATCTATGACAAGATTTTCGCTGTCTCTTCTTGGGAAGGTTGCATCTTGAAACGCATGAAGCTCTCTCGTTCTTCGTTGGCTTGGACTTTTTAACTGCTCTCGCAGACACCTTAGCACTAGCCTTGGGGGCTTTCTTGGACAATGGCGCCATATTGGAGGTCTCCCAGGGACTGGCCACAGAGCTCTGTACACCCTGCTTATGTTTCTGTCAGAACTATGGTGGGCCACACCCCTCACTCTTTATTGGTCAGCAGAGTCCTCCTTAGCCAATGGCAGCTGAGGACTGGCTGACACCTCACAAAGGCCTAGCTTTGACCATTTTGAGGATGTCTAACCTATGCCAGGTATGATTTAAAGGCTTGCAAGTACATAGGTCATGTAATGTGTGCCTGATGCCCTGGTCCCTGAATTTATGCTCATCGATCCTGTAAATCTTTCAAACCATAATCTCACAATTAAATCCTTTTCTTTATAAGTTGTACTGGTCATTGTATCTCTTCACAGCAAACAAAAATAACTAAGTCTGACAAGCTATGGCAAGTTGATATGATTAAAAGTGTGTCTTCTATGTGTGTGTATAAAATTATCATAGACCGAATTTTTTTCTTAGTTCTTTTATTTTCTCTTATGTTGGATACCTTTTTTTTTTTAATTTTAATTTTTTCATACTTTATTTACATTTCAAATGTTTCCCGCTTTCCAGATCTACCCTTTGGAACCTTCCCATTCCCTCCCCCTCCCCCTGCCACTATGAGGGTATTCCTCCACCCACCCACCCACTCACTCTCCTCTTCCCTTCTTGGCATTCTCCTATAAAAGGGGATCTAACACCCTCAGGCCTAAGGGCCTCTGCTCCCCCTGGTGTCTAACAAGACCCTTCTCTGCTACATATGTGGCCAGCACCGTGGGTCCCTCAATGTGAATTCTTTGGTGATCCAGTCTCCAGGAGCATCGAGGGGTCAGGCCAGTTGCCACTGTTGCTCCCTCAATGGGGCTGCAAACTGGATTGGGAGACTTTTAATGACTACTTCAACTTCATTAAGGGTTATGGGACTGTTTAGATTTTTAATGTGATCCTGATTTAATTTTGGTACTTGATATCTCTCTAGAGAATCATCCATTTTATTTAGACCTGCCATCTTTGTTGAGTATATGCTTTTGATGTAGGATCTGATTTTTTTTTAATTTCCTCAATTTTTTTTGTTATGTCTCCCTTTTTATTTCTGATTTTGTTAATTTGGATACTGTCTCTGTGACCTCTAGTTAGATTGGCTAAGAGTTTATCTATCTTGTTGATTTTCTCAAAGAAACACATCCTAGGTTTATTGATTATAAAGTTCTCATTGTTTCTACTTGGCTGATTTCAGCATTGAGTTTGTTTATTTCCTGCAGTCCACTTCTCTTGGGTGTATTTGCTTACTTTTGCTCTTAAGCTTTCAGAGGTGCTATTAAGCTCCAAGTGTTTGATCTCTCTAGTTTCTTTATGAAGGCACTTAGAACTATGAGTTTTCCTCATATCAGAGATTTCACTGTGTCCCATAAGTTTGGATATACTTTGCCTTAATTTTCATTAAATTCTAAAAAGTCTTTAAATTCTTTCCTTATTTCTTCCCTGACCAAGTTATCATTGTGTAGAGAGTTGTTTTTCTTCCATGTGTATAAGCCTTTTGTTGTTGTTGTCTTTTTTTGTTGTTGTTGTTATTGAAGCCTAGCCTTAGTCAGTGGTCTTCTGATAAAATGCCTGGTATTATTTCTATCTTCTTATATCAGTTGAGGTTTGTTTGGGTCCAATTGTATGGCCACTTTTGGAGAAGGTATCATGAAGTACTTAGAAGAAGAATATATATTTATTGAGAGTGAGGTGTTAAAGTCTCCCACTATTATTGTGTGAGGTTCAATGTGTGCTTTGAGCTTTAGTAATGTTTCTTTATCAAATGTTAGTGCCCATGTATTTTGAGGCATAAATGTTCAGAATTGAGAGTTCATATTGATGGATTTTTCCTTTCACGAGTATGAAGTATCCTTCTCCATTTTTTTTTTAAACTGTTACTTGAAAGTCTATTTTATTGGATATTAGAATGGCTGTTCCAGCTTATTTCTTGGGACCATTTGCTTGGAAAATTTATTTTCCACCCTTTTCCTTTGGGATAGTGCCTGTCTTTGTCACTGAGGTGTGTTTCCTGTATACATCAAAATGTTGGCTCCTATTTGCATATCCATACTGTTATTCTTTGTATTTTTCCTTGGGAATTGAGTCCATCAATGTTGAGAGATATAAAAGACCAATGATTGGTGCTTCTGGTAATTTTTGTTACAGGTGGAATTATGTTTGTTTGATTCTTTTCTTTTGGGTTTGTTATGAGAAGGTTAATTCTTGCTTTTTCTTGGGTGTAATTTCCTTCCTTATGTTGGAGTTTTCCTTCTATTATCCTCTATAGGGCTGGAGTAGTGAAAGATACCCTTTAAATTTGGTTTTGTCATAGAATAGCTTGGTTTCTCCATCTATGGTGTTTGAGAGTTTTGCTGGGTATAGTAGTCTGGAATGGCATTTTTGTTGTCTTAGGATCTAGATGACATCTGCCCAAAATGTTCTGGCTTTTAGAGTCTATGTTGAGAAGTCTGGTGCAATTCTTATAGGTCTGCCTTTATATGTTATTTGACATTTTCTCTTTGCTGCTTTTAATATTCTTTCCTTGTTCTGTGCATTTGTTGTTTTGATTATTATGTGACAGGAGGAATTCTTTCCTGGTCCAATCTATTTGGTATTCTGTAGACATTTTCTGCATATGGACATCTCATTCTTTTGGTTACAAAATTTTTTGTAATGATAAAGCAAAGATTAACATGGCACTGCTCAAGGATGACATGCAAATTTGTGAAACAGGAATAAAGAACATAAGATGCTTTCTCTAAAGTTCACTCCTTGTTTTCCATCTTCTGTTTCTCTGACTAACAGGATTTCTACTTGAAATTTTGCTGAATATTCACTTCCCTGCCTTTGCGATATAAGTACCTGCTCAAGACTCAATTAGCAGAATCAAAGGTATTGGAAGAAGAGAAACACAACAAGAATACAAGGAAATTTTTCATCAAATTACTTTTTCATACCTACTCAAACTCTTAATTTGGTAGTGTGCACAACAAAATAAACACATGATATAATTGTACTTTGCAGATAGAATTGTATTAGTCTCTCATTTGAAGATAGGTATTGTATCTAAGTTCATTTAGGGTTATGTTTTACATTCATTTTCTATGGATTATTTCTAGTGAGCAATAGAAAGGAAGTGGACCTGAATGGAAGAGGAGGTAAGGAGGAACTCAGAGGGTGAGATGGAAGGAAAACTGTACTTAGCTCGTATTGTATGAGACTAGAATCAACTTTCAACTATTTCTGTTACACCATAAGTAAACCACAGGATCACCACTAGCTCTGCAACATTTCCTGCTCCCAGTCCATACCTCCTGTAGATGGCAGAGACCATCCTATTTGGCCTTTCTTCACATCACTAAGTCTCTAACCAACTCACCCTCAACCATAGAGTGCAGTTGCTAAACCAAGTAGGCTGCCCAAGAACCTTCACCATGTCTGTTTATACAGACCCAATTCGTCTCTAGTGCTGAAATAAATTATCTATCCCTGGCATTCTCTTTCTCCAGCCTCCAACACCAACAAGCATTCCTCATGAACACTTCAGCTCAACATACCAGTAAAAGAGATAACACATAGCTAACACACTGAGAATGCAAGCAAGAAACAGAAAATGAGGAACAAAACACCCACCTAACAAAGACAAACCAAGAAATAAATACTTAGTCCTATAATAACTTAAAATCCAGCTGCCTAGACACCAAGTTAAGAACACAATAACAAGTAGAAAAATATGTTTCCATCAGAGGCCAGACATACTACCATATCAGGTCCTGGATATGCTAGCAGGGATGAAGCACAAGAAAATGACCTTGAAACCATATTGTATGTGAAGATCACAGAGATCCTTAAAAAGGAAATGAATAAACCCACAAAAAAATTCCAAGAAAAAAACCCAAATTGTTGAAGGAAACAAATTTATTAAGAGTTAAAAATGTAAATAGTAACAAAATAGAAAATACAAACTAAGGAAATCCTGGAATTGAGTATTTAGAAATGGGAACAGGAGCTGCAAAAGCAAGCTTCTTCAGCAAAATATAAGAGATGGAAGAGAGAATATCAGGCATTGGAGATACAATAGAGGAAATAGGTATATTAGTCTAAGAAAAATGTTCCCAATAATAAAAATCCAGAAGATCTGGAACACTATGAAAACACCAAGTATAAGAATAAGAGAAATAGAGGAAGAAATAGAATCTCAACTTAAAGGCCTAGAAAATATTTTCAAGAAAATCATAAAATAAAATTTTTCTAATCCAAAGAAGGATATGCCCATAATGGCATAAGAAACATACAGAAAACAAAATACATTAGATAAAAATTGAAAGACCTTTGTCACATAGCAATTAAAATACTACACACAGAGAACAAAGAAATAATGTTAAAAATTACAAGGGAAAAATACTAAATGACATATATAGGGAGACCTATTAGTATTACATCTGACTTTTCAATGGAGAATCTAAAAACTAGAAGGACTTGGACAGATGTGCTCCAAGAGGCCACAGACACCAAAAGATGACTATACCAATCAACTTTCAATCTCCAGAGATGGAGATAAATGATATCCCATGGTAAAGTCAAATTTAAGCTGTCTACAAATCTATCTGTACTGAAGTTGCTAGGAGGAATAGTCCAAAGCAAAGATGTTAATTATACACAATAAAACAGAGAAAATAAATAATCTCCCACCAGAAAAAAAGGAAAATACACACATACATAAACACACAAACATATCACCAGCACCACCACCACCACAAACAACAACAGCAACAACAAAATAATGGTAATTAACAATCATTGCTCCTGGATATCTCTCAATAAATATCAATGGTTTCATTGTCACCAATAAAAAGACACGACTAAGAAAATGGATAAGGGAACAGGATTCATCCTTCCTTTGCATACAAGAAACATACTTCAACATCAAAGGGAGTAGAAGCAAGAAACAATCGAACTAAGGAGTGAAAAACTAAATTAGAAAAAATACAAAGAATCAATGAAACAAAGAGATGGTTCTTTGAGAAAATCCACAACTTAGACAAGCTCTTATCCAAGCTACCTAAAATGCAGAGAGAGATTATCTAAATTAACAAAAGCAGAGAGGACAATTGGACATAAAGATAGACACGAGAAAATCCAGACAATCATACTTTAAAAACCTATACTTCACCTAATTGGAAAATCTAGAAGACATAGATAATTTTCTCAATAGGTAACACTTAGCAAATCTAAATCAAGATAAGATAAAAATTTAAGTATACCTATAACCCCAAGTGAAATAGAAGCAGCCGTTTAAAGAGCATACATTTAAACCCAATTGGAAAAAAAAAATGCCCAGGGCCAGACTGTTTTAGTGCTGAATTCTACCAGAATTTCAAAGACAAGTTAATGTCAATACTCCTCAAATAATTCCACAAGATAGATATATTAAAAACCTTGCCCAATTCATTTTATAAGACTTCAAAATACCCACAGACACTCATATCATATAAAGACCCAGAAAAGAGAAAGAATTGCAGACAAATTTCTTTTATGAACATTGATGTAAAAATATTCAATAGAGCATTTACAAACCAAATCCAAGAACACATTAAAAAATCATCCACCATGATCAAGTAGACTTCATCCCAGAAGTGAAGAAATGGGTCAACATATAAAAATCAGTAATTGTACTCCATCATGTAAATAAACTAAAAAGAAAAACCAACAACACATGATCACCTCTTTGGATACCTAAAAAGAGTTTTAGAAAATTCAAAACCCCTTCATAATAAAATTCCTGGATATTAGAGAAGGAAGTGGTATACCCAAACATAATAAATGTTATTTAATGAAAATCTATAGCTAACATCAAATTAAGTGGAAGGGAAATAAAAGCATTTTCACTAAAATGAAGAATAATACAAGGTTGTTCTTTCTCTTTTGATGATTCAATATAAGACTTGAGGTTTTAACTACAACAATAAGACAACTGAAAGAGATCAAATGAATACAAATTCCAAAGAAAAAAATCATTGTATCTTTATTTGCAGATTATATAATAACATCCATAAGTGGCCCTAAAACTTCAATGAGGGAAGTCCTAAGGTTGAAAAATACTTTCAGCAAAGTAAGTTGATACAAGATTAACTTAAAATCTCTGTAGCCCACATATACAAAAATGACAAATATACTGAGAAAGGAATCAGAGAAACATCACCCTTCTAAATAGTCTCAAATAATACTAAATATCTGGGGGGTAACTCTAACCAAGCAAGTTAGACTAGTATGAAATAAAATTCAATTCTTTGAAGAATTAAATAGAAGATAGAAGAAGATAGAAAGATCTGCCATGTTTAATGGATTGATATAATTAATAGTAAAATATCCATCTTACCAAAAGCAATTCTGAAATTCAATGAAATTCACATCTAAATTCCAACATAATTCTATGGGGTAAGGCAGTTCCTCAGAAAATTGGAATCCAATCATTCTCAAGTCCCAGCAATACCATTCAGGAATATACCCAAAAGATGCTCTATCCTACCACAAGGAGACTTGCTCAGCTATGTTTACTGTGGCTTTATTCATAATACACCCCAACTGGAAACAACCTGGATGTACCTGAACAGAAGACTGGATAAAGAAAATGTAATACATTTACACAATGGAATATTTACTCTGCTCTTTAAAAAACAAAGACATCAAGAAACTGGTAGAAAAACAGGTAGAACTAGAAAAAATAAGCCTGAGTAAGGTTACCTATACCCAGAAAGACAAGTATGGTATGCATTCATTTATAGGTGAATATGAGCAATATATAGTCAAGCTATAGTCCACAGACCCAGAGAGTTTAGGTAAAGAGTAGGATTCTATAGGGACCAATGGATCTCCATATGAAGGGGAAATAGATTATATTTTGCAGGTGGAGTGAGAGTGGGTGGGATGGGAAAATTAGGGATCATGTTGGGAGATGGATGGTGGGAGATAGTGCATGAAGAGACTGGTGGAATAGTGAAGCATTTTGGGGGGCATACTATGTGGAAATCTTGTGCAGTGTCAACTACATGTTATCTGTAATGAGAAATCCTAGAAATGGAGGATACTGAGTCTGAACTAGCCATCTATTGTAGCCAGAGAGTACTTCCAGTGGTGAACTCAGTTACATTTGTTTGACTTGTTTGTCAACAGAGTCCCTTGGAGATCTCTAAAGAACCCAGGCTGTTGCTAAGATATTTGATAGTTCTCTGAAATCTGAAAGCAAGGATTCACAAATCATTAAAAGTACTGAGATCATGTTAGTGCCTGCATTGAGCCTTCACCTCTACATTCAAGTCTCTTTGGTGTTAGAAGGTATTCTTCAGGCACTGAAAGAGAATTGTGGAAATAGACCTAACCAAAATACCCTACTCTACAATCTTTCCTGCTTGCAAAATATGCTGGCACAATGGTAGTACAGGACATATGAGAGTGGCCAAAAAATATCTTATTTAACTTAAGGTTCACACCATGAGAAGGAGCCAGTGTTGTACACTGCCTGTATGGGAAGGAACCAGTGACTGGATAGTTGAGAGAACTAGGATAGGTGTCATGTTCATCAGTCATCATCACTTCCTTTGGCAGCAACTGGGAGTGTGTGCAAAAACCCACAGCCAGACATTTTGTGGAGAGAGTCTATATTGGACTTCTCCATTGGATCCTTCCCCTTGGAGATCAAGGGAACCCCTAAGGAAGGGGAAGCACTGTAGTGGGCAGAGGGGATAGAGGACAAAAGGAGAATATGGCCTACTGAATAAACTAAGCAGGTGTCTTACGGGCTCACAGAGACTGAAAGAGCAAGCACTGGGCCTGCATGGAACTTCATCAGGTCTACTGTGCATATGTTATAGTTGTTAGCTTGGTGTTTTTGTGGTTCTCCTAACAGTGGAAGCAAGTTTGGGTCTGACTATTTTGCCTGCTTTTGGAAATCTTTTTCTTACAATTTGGTTGCCTTGTCC
Source organism: Rhynchomys soricoides (assembly GCA_019843965.1). Classification (NCBI taxonomy): domain Eukaryota; kingdom Metazoa; phylum Chordata; class Mammalia; order Rodentia; family Muridae; genus Rhynchomys; species Rhynchomys soricoides. The sequence goes on from JADRCH010007279.1 coordinate 898,962, forward strand.
AACATTAGTCAGTATAAGGATTTTTGCCTTGTCTTATTGTATCTTTCTGGTTCTGTCATATTTTGCTGTTATCTCTTTGAGGCCTTCTGTTTTCTGAAGGGAAATGGAGTAGAAATGGATCTTGTTCACAGGGGAGGTAGGGAGGGGGGAAAGGAATGGAGGGAGAAAAAACTGCTTGGGATGTGTTGAATGCCAGAAGAATATATTTTCAATAAAATAAGAAAGGAAAGAATTTACTTGAAATGATGGGGCAAAAATATCAGTAATTACAGATACACTTATACTGCTATGGTACATATCATTTTATATATTATATGTCATTGTATTTCAATATATTGCATACTCTCTCATGTTTTTATATTAACTATATGTTGAAATGAAAAAAATTGGAATTGTTATATTTTAGCTATTAAAATGAAATACAACACACACATTTGGAATACCCAGGAAAACAAAAATAAACAAGAAATAATGATTGTTAGAGGACTTCTCTATACTTCAAATGTTATTGATATAAATTTATACAAAACTCTGTAATCAGGGATGGCAAATGGCTCTGTGAATAAAGCGTTTTTCTTACAAATGTAAGAACATCAAATTCTAATATCCAGAACCCATTCAAATCTGGACACAGTAGCAAAGATTTATTCTTACTGTTTCTACAGGAAGATAAGATGCAGAAGCAGGAGAATTTGTGGAAGCTTGTTGACCAACTAACCTTCCATATACAGTAGCAATAAAAAGCATGAAGCTCTAGTTTATTCAGGTTGACATTAAGGACATACACTTAAATTAACTTCTGATATCAGCACATATGACCACATATGCATATGTGTTCACACATGTGTGCCTAATGGGCATAAACACATTCACACAAGCATACTTTGCCCTCATTGAGTTTATACAAAAATATAAAGATACACATTTCTTCAAAACTAGCTCCAATACAAAGTAGACTGTCTGCTATAATTAGACATATGAATAGCTGTTAATTTTGCACTTTAATAGCAGGTGAGTTGTACCTTTTTTTCATTAAGCTTATGTATGTTGTTATTACTATTGGTTTAATATATTAGGAAGATTCAGGAGGGTGAAACAATTTGATCTGAGAAATTGCATTATGTAAAACTTTAGAGAAATAAGATTAATGTCAATAGGTTGGGATTTTAAAATTGTCTCATTAATGAAAATATATCTGAAATCCACCTTCATGAACATGGAGGGCATTTACTGACATATTTGTAGAATGTCTTATGACATAAAAGTGGAAAGAAGATTTTCAGTGAGGGAAGAGTGTAATTAGGAATGTATTTTTTTGTTGTTTTTGTTATTACATTTTTTCATATGTTATTTACATTTCAAATGTTTCCCCCTTTCCAGATCCCCATTCCCACCACCCTCCTCCTGCCACTATGGGGATATTCTCCAACCCAACCACCCACTCGCGTCTTCCCTTATTATCATTCTCCTATACTGGGGCATCTAACACCCTCAGGCCCAAGGGCCTCTCCTCCCCCGATGGATAACAAGACCATCCTCTGCCGCATTTGTGGCCAGCTCAATGGGTCCTTCCATGTGTATTCCTTGGTTGGTGGATCAGTTTCCAGGAGTATTGAGGGGTCAGGCCAGTTGCCACTGTTGCTACCTCGCAGGGGCTGCACACTCCCTCAGCTCTTTCAGTCCTTTCTCCAAGTCCTCCATCTGGGACCACACACTCAGCCCTAATGTTGCTGCAAAGTGACTCTTGGGTATTTCAAAATTTTGGGCTAATAACCACTTAACAGTGAGTACATATCATGTTCATTCTTTTGTGACTGTGTTACCTCACTCAGGATATTTTCAAGATCCATCCATTTGTCTGAGAATTTCATGAAGTCATTGTTTTTAATAGCTAAGTAGTATTCCATTGTGTAAATTTACCACATTTAATGTATCCATACCTCTGTGGAGAGACATCTGGGTTGTTTCCAGCTTCTGGCTATTATAAATATGGCTGCTATGAACATAGTGGAACATGTGTCTTTATTACATGTTGGAGCATCTTCTGGGTATATGTCTAGGAGTGGAATAGCTGGGTCCTCAGGTAATATTATGTTCATTTTTCTGAGGGTTCGCCAAACTGATTTCCAGAGAGGTTGTATCATCTTGCATTCCCACCAGCAATGGAGGAGTGTTCCACTTTCTCCACATCCTCACCAACATCTGCTGTCACCTGAGTTTTTGATCTTAGCCATTCTGGCTCGTGTGAGGTGGAATCTCAGGGTTGTGTTGATTTGCATTTCCCTGATGACTAAGGATGTTAAACATTTCTTTAGGTGCTTCTTGTCCATTCCAGTTTCCTCAGTTGAGAATTCTGTTTAGCTCTCTTCCCCAATTTTTGATAGGGTTATTTGGTTCTCTGGAGTCTATCTTCTTGAGTTCTTTGTATACATTGGATATTAGCCCTCTATCGGATATAGGATTGGGAAAGATCTTTTCCCAATCTGTAGGTTGCCGTTTTGCCCTATTTACAGTGTCCTTTGCCCTATAGAATCGGTGTAATTTCATGAGGTCCCATTTGTCGATTCTTGAACTTAGAGCACAAGCCATTGGTGTTCTGTTCAAGAACATTTCCCCTGTGCCCAAGTGATCGAGAGTCTTCCCCACTTTCTCTTCTATTTGATTCAGTGTATCTGGTTTTATGTGAAGGTCCTTGATCCACTTGGACTTGAGCTTTGTGCAGGGAGATAGGAAAGGATCAATTCGCAATCATCTACATGTAGACCACCAGTTGAACCAGCACTATTTGTTGAAGATGCTGTCTTTTTTCCAATGTATGGTTTTAGCTACTTTTTCAAAGATCAAGTGACCATAAGTGTGTAGGTTAATTTCTGGGTCTTAGATTCTATTCCATTGATCTACCTGCCTGTCACTATACCAATACCATGCAGTTTTTATCACTATTGCTCTGTAGTACAGTTTGAAGTCAGGGAGGCTGATTCCCCCAGAAGTCCTTTTATTGTTGAGAATAGTTTTTGCTATCCTGGGTTTTTTGTTATTCCATATGAATTTGAGAATTGATCTTTCTAGGTCTATAAAGAATTGAGTTGGGATTTTGATGGGGATAGCATTGAATCTGAATATTGCTTTAGGAAGGATTGCCATTTTAACTATATTAATCCTGCCAATCCATGAGCATGGGAGATCTTTCCAACTTCTGAGGTCTTCTTAAATTTCTTTCTTCAGAGACTTGAAGTTCTTGCCATGCAGATCTTTCAGTTGTTTGGTTAGACTCACACCAAGATATTTTATATTGTTTGGGACAATTGTGAAGGGTGTTATTTCCCTATTTTCTTTCTCTGCCTGTTTATCCTTTGAGTATAGGAAGGCTACTGATTTGCTTGAGTTAATTTTGTATCCAGCCACTTTGCTGAAGTTGTTTATCAGCTGTAGCAGATCTCTGGTGGAGTTTTTCGGTTCACTTAATTATACCATCATATCATCTGAAAATAGTGATATTTTGATTTCTTCCTTTCCAATTTGTTCCCTTTGACCTCCTTTACTTGTCTGATTGCTCTAGCTAGAACTTCAAGTACTATATTTAACAGGTAGGGAGAGAGAGGGCAGCCTTGTCTAGTCTCTGATTTTAGTGGGATTGCTTTGAGTTTCTCTTCCTTTAGTTTGATGTTGACCACTGGTTTGCTGTATATTGCTTTTACTATGTTTAAGTATGCTCCTTGAATTCCTGATCTTTCAAAGACTTTTATCATGAAGGGATGTTGAACTTTGTCAAATGCTTTTTCAGCATCTAACGAAATGGCCATGTGGTTTTTTTCTTTGAGTTTGGTTATATAGTGGATTACATTGATGGATTTCCAGGTATTGAATCATCCCTGCATCCCTGGGATGAAGCCTACTTGATCATGGTGAATGATCGTTGTGATGTGTTCTTGGATTTGGTTTACAAGAATTTTATTGAGTATTTTTGCATCGATATTCATAAGGGAAATTGGTCTGAAGTTTTCTTTTATTGATGGGTCTTTGTGTGGCTTTGGTATCAGTGTAACTGTGGCCTCATAGAATGAATTGTGTAGTATTCCTTCCATTTCTATTTTGTGGAATAGACTGAAGTGTATTGGTATTAGGTATTCTTTGAAGGTCTGATAGAATTCTTCACTGAATCCATCTGGTCCTGGGATTTTTTTGGTTGGGAGACTGTTAATGAATGCTTCTATTACTTTGGGGGTTATGGGACTGTTTAGATGGTTTATCTGATCCTGATTTAACTTTGGTAATTGGTATCTGTCTAGAAACATGTCCATTTCCTCCAGATTTTCCAATTTTGTTACATATAGGCTTTTGTAGTAGGATCTGATGTTTGTTTTTAATTACCTTAGAGTCTGTTGTTATGTCTCCGTTTTCATTTCTAATTTGTTAATTTGGATACTGTCTCTGTGCCCTCTTGATAGTCTGGCTAAAGGTTTATCTATCTTGTTGATTTTCTCAAAAAACCAGCTCTTGATTTTGTTGATTCTTTGTATAGTTCTTTTAGTTTCCACTTAGTTTATTTCAGCCCTTAATTTGATTATTTCCTGCCTTCTAATCCTCTTGGGTGTATTAACTACTTTTGGTTCCAGAACTTTCAGATGTGCTGTTAATATGTTTGTGTATGTTCTCTCCAGTTTCTTTTTGGAGGCATTCAGAGCTATGAATTTTTCTCTTAACACTGGTTTCATTGTGTCCCATAGGGTTGGGTAAGTTGTACTTTCATTTTCATTAAATTCTAAGAAGTCTTTAATTTCCTTCTTTATTTCTTCCTTTATGAAGTTATCATTGAGCAGAGCATTGTTCAGCTTCCATGTGTATGTGGGCTTGTGTTGTTTTTGTTGATGCCATTGAAGACCAACCTTAATCCATAGTGATCTGATTGGAGGCATGGGATTATTTCAATCTTCTTATATCATTTGAGGTTTGTTCTGTGAACAATTATATGATCAATTTCAGAGAAGGTACCATGAGGTGCTGAGAAGAAGGTATATTCTTTTGATTTAGGTTGAAATGTTCTATAGATATCTGTTAAATCCATTTGGTTCATAGCATCTGTTAGTTTCACCATGTCTCTGTTTAGTTTATGTTTCCAAGATCTGTCCACTGTTGATAGTGGGGTGTTGAAGTCTCCCGCTATTATTGTGTGATGTGCAATGTGTACTTTGGGCTTTAGTAGAGTTTCTTTTATGAAAGTGGGAGTGCTTGCATTCAGGGCATAGATATTCAGAATTGAGAGTTCTTCTTGGTAGATTTTTCCTTTGATGAGTATGAAGTGTCCTTCCTCATCCTTTTTGATGAGTTTTGGTTGAAAGTCAATTTTATCTGAAATTAGAATGGCTACTCCAGCCTGTATCTTGGGGTCATTTGCTTGGAAAATTGTTTTCCAGCTATTTATTCTGAGGTAGTGTTTGTCTTTAACATGGAAGTGCATTTCCTGGATGCAGCAAAATACTGGGTCCTGTTTATGGATCCAGTTTGTCAGTCTATGTCTTTTTATTGGGGAGTTGAGGCCATTGATGTTAAGAGATATTAAAGAATAGTGATTATTATTTCTTGTTATTTTTGATGTTGTTTATGTTGTTTGTGTGGCTATCTTCTTTTGAGTTTGTTGAAAGATTACTTTCTTACTTTTTCTTGAGTGTAGTTTCCCTCCTTGAGTTGGCATTTTCCATGTATTATTCTTTGTAGGGCTGGGTTTGTGGAAACATACTGTGTTAATTTGGATTTGTCATAGAATATTTTGGTTTTACCCTCTATGATTATTGAGAATTTTGCTGGGTATAGCAGCCTGGGCTGGCATTTGTGTTCTTTTAGAGTCTGTATGAGATATGCCCATGATCTTCTTGCTTTCATAGTCTCTGGTGAGAAGTCTGGTGTAATTCTGATAGGTCTGCCTTTATATGTTACTTGCCCTTTTTCCCTTACTGCTTTTAATATTCTTTCCTTATTTTGTGTATTTGGTGTTTTGACTATAATGTGACTTGAGGAATTTCTTTTCTGGTCCAGTCTATTTTGCGTTCTGTAGGCTTCTTGTATATTTAGGTTCATCTCTTTCCTTAGGTTAGGGAAGTTTTCTTCTATAATTTTGTTGAAGATATTTACTGGTCCTTTAAGTTGGGAATCTTCACTCTCTTCCATACCTATTATCCTCAGGTTCTGTCTTCTCATTGCATCCTGGATATCTTGGATGTTTTGGGTTAGGAGCTTTTTGGATTTTGTGTTTTCTTTGACTGTTGTGTCCATGTTTTCTATGATATCTTCTGTACCTGAGATTCTCTCTTCCATCTCTTGTATTCTGTTGGTGATGCTTGCCTCTATGACTCCTGACTTATTTCCTATGTTCTCTAACTCCAGGGTTGTCTCCCTTTGTGATTTCTTCATTGTTTCTAAATCTGTTTTTAAATCCTGAATGGTTTTTTTCATTTGTTTGATTGTGTTTTCCTGTAATTCTGCTCATTTGCTTGTGTTTTCCTGCAATTCATTAAGGGATTTTTTGTGTGTCCTCTTTAAGGGCTTCCCGTTGTTAACTTGTGTTCTCTTGTATTTCTTTAAGGGAGTTATTTATTTCCTTCTTAAAATCTTCTTTCATCCTCTTGAGATGTGATATTAGTCTGAGTCTTCCTTTTCTGGTGTGTTGGGTTATCCAGGGCTTGCTGTGGTGGAAGAGCTGGGTTCTGATGAAGCCAAGTAGTCTTGGTTTCTGTTCCTTGTGTTCTTGCACTTGCCTTTTGCCATCTGTTTATCTCTGGTCTTTCTCTCTCTGACTGTGGCTTGTCTTTCCCTCAAGCCCAGATGTCAATATTCCTGGGAGACCAGTTCTCTCCTGGCTGTTCTTCAGACCATGTGTCTGGAATCCTCCTGTTGCTGGCTTTTCCACACAAGTGGGCAGCTTGCCTTTTCCCTGCGCTGTTTGTCTATGGAGGCCTGGTGGCCCTGGCAGTGGTCACAAGCCACAGGTTGAAGCAGGCAGGCTCTTACCTCCCGGCTTTTCCTCAGTCCCTGTGTCTGGAGCCCTCCTTCCACCAGGAATGAACTTTTAAAGAGCTTCTTAGAGAAATATGAATGTTTTTAACTATAAGAACATTTCCTAAAGGAAAAAATGATAGATATTAAATATGTCTTATGTAAATAACAAGAATTGTGTATTTTAAACTCCTTACACTTTAAGCGATTTTGTAAAAAAAACAGTCTATTTGTGTGACAATATTCAAGACATAATAAACATAGAAATGAATGATTCATGTATGCAGTTAATAAGCCTGGAACTTGAATGTCTGTTATTTTTATATACATATACAACATTAAAATGACATTGAGTATTATTATACATACTTACTTAAGTGACTAAGTCAGGGTAATTATCATGAGTTTTAGGGAATAGTGTGCTACATATTAAGTTTGGTCTCATTCTGTGTTACACAGAGAATCACTGAATTAAATGTAACTATATTTGCGCTTATTTTGAGAAGTCAGCTCAGGAACTTTGGGATATTCCACCAGGGCCCTCAAGCACATGGGCACCCCTCCCCTCCTGGAAGAAACAGGTTGGATAGCACATAGGCTGGAAGGGTGGGGATGATTAAGCCCCTGCTACCCCATTCCCTAAAGACCAATCAGTTTAAAAGTCACACTGTTCTGCCAATTACATTGTGCCTAATGGCTGCTGCTCTAAAAACCATATAAAAGGTCCCTGAACAGGCTGTGGAGTTTCGTTCTCCTGCCTTGGTGTGCAGGATGACCCTAGAATGCTGGATCAATAAATTCTTCTTGCATTTTGCATCAATCCCCGACTCCATGTGTTTACTCGGTGGGGGGTGGGGTCCTCCGGTAAGTTAAGGCTCCCCAGAGTCTTACAATTTCAATGTCACATGGATCCAATTTATAATGAATTAGAGAATGGCCATCAAGCAAGTATGGAAACAAATTAGTCCATTTTTTAGGCAACACACACACACACACACACACACAAACATATTTTCACAAACCTGCACATGCATACACACATACATGTGTTTAAAAGTATTTTGATTCATGTACTGTAGATACAAAACAAATTGGTTCCTTGATATAATTAATGGAATCTCCATTCTAAATAAACAAAAATATTACTCAGGCCATTTGATGGAGTATACTTAGATAATATTTTTTTCTAGTTAGATAGTAGACACGAAACTAAAATCAGATATGAGACCATTGCAAATTCTGTAAGAGAGATCATTTGATCAGAGTCAAAAATCAAGTTTAGAAAGGACTCAAGTTTAGAAAAGGTACCTTCAATGTTACTTATTGATATAATATTTAATTACTAATGTCTCCGCACTGTGATTGGTAAGAGTGTAGAGGTAATGGAAGCAAAATTGCATCTTTGTTAATTGTATAGATCAACTAGCTGTCTAATAGATATATATTATTCTCATTGCTATTGGTAAGAATGTTGTTCTATAAAACACTGATTTCATTGTGTATCAAGAGAACTGTGTTAGAAAAGATTTTCTTGGTCAAATTGGTGGAAGAAAACACATACACTTTCCTTCATATTGCTTTGAAATATTAAGATTTTGTTATATGGTGGTGATACCACTGGTCAAGAAATATTACTGGCTTCTTAAATTTGGCATTACTAAAGATATTAGAATCTTGATGAGATTACATCTGTAATTTTTGATCTCTTTCTTAAGTTTTGCATTTCAAGAGTTGCCTCCATTTGTGTTTTCTTTATTGCTTCTACTTCTCCTTTTAGGTATTGGACAACTTTATTCACTTCCTGCACCTGATCGATTGTGTTTTCCAGTATTTCTTTAAGAGATTATTTTATTTTCTCTTTAAGGGCTTCTACCTGTTTACCTGTGTTTTCCTGTATTTCTTTCAGTGAGTTATTTATATACTCCTTACAAGACTATTTCATCCTCATGAGATAGGATTTTATGTCATCTTCCTGATTTTCAGGTGTGTTGCTGTATCCAGGGTTTGCTGTGGTAGGAGAACTGGGTTCTGATGATGCCAAAGTATATTTGTTTCTGTTGTTTATCATCTTATACTTGTCTGATTATCCCTGTTCTTAGCTGGTCTGGGTGTCTCTGTCTTAAGCCTGCCTCCTGTGTCTCTGGTTTGCTGTAAGTCCCCTGGAAGGCCTGTGACCCAGCTGTAGCAGACATCCTATGAGGGCTTCAGACTGTGGTGTCCTCAGATGGGCATGTACGCTGGTGACCTGTTGCTTTGGCTGCAGTGGCTCTTCTGTTAGGCCTTAAGATAATGGAGTCTTCAGAGTGGCAGACAAGTTGCTGATCTGTTGGGCTGGCTGCAGCTGTTCTCTTGGGAGGCCTTCAGAATCTGGGATCAGTTGCCTTGTTCATAGCAGGACTCCAGGGAGGTTTTCATACTGTTGGGTTAGTTGCCCTGCATGTAGCAGAAGTCCTGGGAGGCCTTCAGATTGTGGTGTCTTCAGAGAAGCAGACAAGCTGGTGATCTGCCCTGGCAGAAGGCACAGGCCAGAGGGGAGTGGAATTATGAGGCAAGGGTTTGGGGGGGTTGATGAGTCCAAGTCCATGGAACTCATTGCTCCTCATAATTCCCAACTACTTTGACTCTTTGGGAGGATTCCTTACCAGATGCCCTATCTGCAGTGGAACTCCTGGGAGGCCTTCAAACTGTGGTATCTTCCTGTCTGCAATTTATTTTTTTTCTTCTTTATTTACATTACAAATGTTTCCCCCTTTCTAGATGACCACTTTGGAAAATACCCTTTTCCTACCCACTTCCCCTGCCACTATGTGGGTATTCTCTCACCCTCCCACCCTCTCACACTCCTCTTCCCTCCTTGACGTTCTCTTCTACTGTGAGATCTAACACTCTCATGCCCAAGGGCCTCTCCTCCCCCTGATGACCAACAAGACCCTCCTCTGCTGCACATGGGGCCAGCACCATGGGTCCCTCCATGTGTATTCCTTGGTTGGAGGAACAGTCTCCAGAAGTATGGGGGAGGGGGCCAGGCCAGTTGCCACTGATGCTGTCTCCCCGGGGATGCAAAGTCCTTCAGTTCCTTCAGTTCCTTCTCTAACTCCTCCATCTGGGAACTCACACTCAGCCTTACGGTTGCTGTGAAGTGAATCTTGGATATTTCGAACTTTTGGGCTAATAACCACTTAACAGTGAGTACATACCATGTTCATTATTTTGTGACTGTGTTACCTCGCTCAGGATGATATTTTAAAGATCCATCCATTTGTCTGCGAATTTCATGAAGTCATTGTTTTTAATAGCTGAGTAGTATTCCATTGTGTAAATGTACCACATTTTCTGTATCCATTCCTCTGTGGAGGGACATCTGGGTTGTTTCCAGCTTCAGGCTATTATAAATATAGCTGCGATGAACATAGTGGAACATGTGTCTTTATTACATGTTGGAGCATCTTCTGGGTATATGCCCAAGAGTGGAATAGTTAGATCCTCAAGTAGTATTATGTTCATTTTTCTGAGGGTCCACCAAACTGATTTCCAGAGAGGTTGTATCATCTTGCATTCCCACCAGCAGTGGAGGAGTGTTCCTCTTTCTCATCATCCTTGCCAACATCTGCTGTCACCTGAGATTTTCATCTTAGCCATTCTGACTGGTGTGAGGTGAAATCTCAGGGTTGTTTTGTTTGGATTTCCCTGATGACTAAGGATGTTGAACATTTCTTTAGGTGCTTCTCAGCCCTCTGAGTTTCCTCAGTTGAGAATTCTCTGTTTAGCTCTCTTCTCCATTTTTTGATAGGGTTATTTGGATCTCTGGAGTCTAGCTTCTTGAGTTCTTTGTATACATAGGATATTAGCCCTCTATCGGATATACAATTGATAAAGATCTTTTCCCAATCTGTAGGTTGTCGTTTTGTCCTATTTACAGTGTCCTTTGCCTTACAGAAGCTTTGTAGTTAAATGAGGTCTCATCTGTCGATTCTTGATCTTAGAGCACAAGCCATTGGTGTTCTGTTCAGGAACTTTTCCCTTGTGCCCATGTGTTCAAGACCTTTCCCCACTTTCTCTTTTATTAGATTCAGTGCATCTGGTTTTATGTGGCAGTCCTTGATCCACTTGGACTTGAGCTTTGTACAGGGAGATAGAAATGGATTAATTCACAATCTTCTACATGTAGACCGACAGTGGAACCAGCACCATTTTTTGAAGATGCTGTCTTTTTTCTACTGTATGGTTTTAGTTCGTTTATCAAAGATCAAGTGACCATATGTATGGAGGTTCATTTCTGGGTCTTTGATTCTATTCCATTGATCTACCTGCCTGTCACTATACCAATACCATGCAGTTTTTATCACTACTGTTCTGTAGTACAGCTTGAAGTCAGGGAGGCTGGTTCCCCCAGAAGTCCTTTTATTGTTGAGAATAGTTTTTGCTATCCTGGGTTTTTTGTTACTCCATATGAATTAGAAAATTGCTCTTTCTAGGTCTATGAAGAATTGAGTTGCAATTTTGATGGGGATCGCTTTGAATCTGTAGGTTGCTTTCAGTAAGATGGCCATTTTAACTATATTAATCCTGCTGATCCATGAGCATGGGAGATCTTTCCATCTTCTGAGGTCTTCTTCAATTTCTTTCTTTAGAGAGTTGAAGTTCTTGTCATACAGATCTTTCAGTTGTTTGGTTAGAGTCACACCAAGATATATTATATTGTTTGTGACAATTGTGAAGGATGTTACTTCCCTAATTTCATTGTCAGCCTGTTTTTCGTTCAAGTATAAGAAGGCTACTAATTTGCTTGAGTTAATTTTGTATCTGGCTACATTGCTGAAGTTGTTATTTAGCTGTAGTAGATCTCTGGTGGATTTTTTGGGGTCACTTAAGTATACCATCATATCATTTGCAAATAGTGATATTTTGATTTCTTCCTTTCCAATTTGTATCCATTTGATCTCCTTTTGTTGTCAGATTGCTTTAGCTAGAACTTCAAGTACTATACTGAATAGGTAGGGAGAGAGAGGGCAGCCTTGCCTAGTCCCTGATTTTAGTGGGATTGTTTTGAGTTTCTCTCCATTTAGTTTGAAGTTGGCTACTAGTTTGCTGTATATTGCTTTTACTATGTTTAGGTATGCTTCTTGAATTCCTGATCTTTCCAAGTCTTTTATCATGAAGGAGGTTGAACTTTGTCAAATGATTTTTCAGCATCTAATGAAATGACCATGTGGTTTTTTTCTTTGAGTTTGTTTATGTAGTGGATTACATTGATGGATCTATGGGTATTGAACCATCCCTGCATTCCCAGGGATGAAGCCTACTTGATCATGGTGAATGATCGTTTTGATGTATTCTTGGATTCGGTTTGCAAGAATTTTATTGAGTATTTTTGCATCGATATTCATAAGGGAAATTGGTCTGAAGTTTTCTTTTATTGTTGGGTCTTTGTGGGGCTTTGGTATCAGAGTAACTGTGGCCTCATAGAATGAATTTGGTAGTGTTCTTTCCATTTCTATTTTGTGGAATAATTTGAAGAGTATTGGTATTAGGTCTTCTTTGAAGGTCTGATATAATTCTGCACTGAACCATTCTGGTCCTGGGCTTTTTTCGGTTTGGAGAATTTTAATGACAGCTTCTATTTCTTTAGGGGTTATGGGACTGTTTAGATGGTTTATCTGATCCTGATTTAACTTTGGTAATTGATATCTGTCTAGAAACTTGTCCATTTCCTCCAGATTTTCCAATTTTGTTGCTTATAGGCTTTTGTAATAGGATCTGATGATTTTTTAAATCTCCTCAGAGTCTGTAGTTATATCTCCCTTTTCATCTCTATTTTTATTGATTTGTGTACTGTCTCTGTGCCCTCAAGTTAGTCTGGCTAAGGGTTTATCTATCTGGTTGATTTTCTCAAAGAACTAGCTCCTGGTTTTGTTGATTCTTTGTATAGTTCTTTTAGTTTCCACTTGGTTGATTTCAGCCCTTAATTTGATTATTTCCTGCTTTCTACTCCTCTTGGGTGTATTTGCTTCTTTTTGTTCTAGAACTTTCAGATGTGCTGTTAAGCTTTTAGTGTATTCTTTCTCCAGTTTCTTTTTGGAGGCATTCAGAGCTATGAGTTTTTCACTTAAAACTGCTTTCATTGTGTCCCATAGGTTTGGGTAAGTTGTACTTTCATTTTCATTAAAATCTAGGAAGTCTTTAATTTCCTTCTTTATTTCTTCCTTGACCAAGTTATCATTGAGTATAGCATTGTTCAGCTTCCATGTGTATGTGTGCTTTCTATTGTTTTTGTTGCCATTTAAGACCAACATTAATCCGTAGTGATCTGATAGGAGGAATGAGATTATTTCAATCTTCTTCTATCAGTTGAGGTTTGTTTTGTGACTGATTATTTGATCAATTTTGGAGAAGGTATCATGAGGCCATGTGAAGAAGGTATATTCTTTTGATGTAGGATGAAATGTTCTATAGATATCTATTAAACCCATTTGGTTCATACCATCTGTTAGTTTCACTGTGTCTCTGTTTAGTTCATGTTTCCAATATCTGTCCATTGTTGATAGTGGGGTGTTGAAGTTTCCCACTATTATTCTGTGAGGTGCAACGTGTGCTTTGACCTTTAGTAGAGTTTCTTTTATGAATGTGGGAGCTCTTACATATGGGGAATAGATGTTCAGAATTGAGAGTTCTTCTTGGTAGATTTTTTCTTTGATGAGTATGATCCTTTTTGTATGCATGAGTATTATCCTCTTTGATGTCTTTTGTTGAAAGTCATTTTTATCTGATATACTCCACCCTGTTTCTTGAGGTCATTTGCCTGGAAAATTGTTTTTAGCTCTTTACTCTGAGGTAGTGTTTGTCTTTAACACGGAGGTGCATTTCCTGGATGCAGCAAAATGATGGGTCCTGTTTATGGATCCAGTCTGTCAGTCTATGTCTTTTTATTGGGGAGTTGAGACCATTGATGTTAAGAGATAATAAAGAATAGTGATTGTTGTTTCCTGTTATTTTTGATGTTGTTTATATGTTTGTGTGGCTATCTTCTTTTGAGTTTGTTGAAAGATTACTTTCTTACTTTTTCTTGAGTGTAGTTTCCCTCCTTGAGTTGGCATTTTCCATGTATTATTCTTTGTATGGCTGGATTTGTGGAAACGTACTGTGAAAATTTGATATTGTCATAGAATATTTTGTTTTCACCATCTATGATTATTGAGAGTTTTGCTGGGTATAGCAGCCTGGGCTGGCAATTGTGTTCTCTTAGTGTCTGTATGAGATCTGCCCAGGATCTTCTAGCTTTCATAGTCTCTGGTGAGAAGTCTGGTGTAATTCTGATAGGTCTGCCTTTATATGTTACTTGCCCTTTTTCCCTTACTGCTTTTAATATTCTTTCCTTATTTTGTGTGTTTGGTGTTTTGACTATAATGGTGACTTGAGGAATTTCTTTTCTGGTCCAGTCTATTTGGCATTCTGTAGGCTTCTTGTATATTTAGGTTCATCTCTTTCTTTAGGTTAGGGAAGTTTTCTTCTATAATTTTGTTGAAGATATTTACTGGTCCTTTAAGTTGGGAATCTTCACTCTCTTCCATACCTATTATCCTCAGGTTCTGTCTTCTCATTGTATCCTGGATATCTTGGATGTTTTGGGTTAGGAGCTTTTTGGATTTTGTGTTTTCTTTGACTGTTGTGTCCTAGTTTTCTATATTATCTTCTGCACTTGAGATTCTCTCTTCCATCCCTTGTATTCTCTTGGTGATACTTGCATCTATGACTCCTGATTTCTTTCCTAGGTTCTCTAACTCCAGGGTTGTCTCCCTTTGTGATTTCTTTATTGTTTCTATTTCTGTTTTTTATTCCTGAATGGTTTTGTTCATTTGTTTGATTGTGTTTTCCTGTCATTATGCCCATTTTATTGTGTTTTCCTGTAATTCTTTAAAGGATTTTTGTGTGTCCTCTTTAAGGGTTTCCAGTTGTTTACCTGTATTCTCTTGTATTTCATTAAGGGAGTTATTTATTTCTTTCTTAAAATCTTCTATCAACCTTTTGATAAGTGATTTTAAGTCTGAGTCTTCCTTTTTTGGTGATTTTGGGTGTCCAGGGCTGGCTGTGGTGGGAGAGTTGGGTTCTGATGAATCCATGTAGTCTTGGTTTCTGTTCCTTGTGTTCTTGCCCTTGTTTTCGCTATCTGGTTATCTCTGGTCTTAGCTGGTCTCCCTCTCTCTGACTGTGGCTTGTCTTTCTTTCAAGCCCAGGTACCAATATTCCTTGGAGACCAGTTCTCTTTCCCAACTTTTCCTTAGTCCCTCTGTCTGGAGTCTTCCTTCAGCTGGCTTTTCCACACAAGTGGGTGGCTTGCTTTCTTTCAGTGCTGTTTGGCTCTGGAGTCCTGGTGGCCCAGGCATAGGTCTCCCACCACATGTGGAAATCTGCAAGCCCTTACCTCCTGGCTATTCCCCAGTCCCTGCGTTTGGAGTCCCCGTTCTGCAAATTTTATGATTTTCTTTTAACAGCTTAGTAGTACTCTATTTTAAAAATATACAACCTTTTCTTTATCCACTTTTTTGAATTCTGTTTATATTCCTCAAATTTTCATTTTTAGACTTTCCTTGATTTTATTTTTTTATTGATTCAATTTCACAAGTTTGGGACAGTTTTATTCATTTCATTACATTGATTGATTTATTTTCAGGGATTTCTTTAAGGATTTCATTGGTTTCCTCTTGAAAGATAACCATAAACTTCATAAAGGTGGTTTTAATGTCCTTTTCTTGTTCTTCAATTATGTTGGAAAGTTCATTTTAAACGTATCTTTTATTTTCCTGTTGTAATTGTTGTCTCTGAAGCTTACTGTCTTTGTCTGCTAATGTAAGCCTTGTCCTCGAAGCTTCTAGCCTCCACAATATCTAATCTAGGTCTACATTGATTTCATCTTCTGAAAGTTACTGCTGTATATGCTTACCCTTTCTTGTTCTTTTCTGAACTCTTTCTGGCTGATTTAACTCAACTGATTGTACTCAAAACTCCTCTCCACACTGACTGACACAATCATGTGTCTCTCAGCATTTTCTGAATTAATATGCTTGGCCTATATGTTCTAATATTCTGGCTTCCCCTCCTTCTCTGGCTTGTTCTACCTTCACCAATGTCTGGCTTGTTCATTCTTTGCAACCTTTCTGTACAACTCTTCTGGTAAAAGGATCTCCTACTTTTATTCCTCTGTTGTGCTCCTTCTTATATTGCCTCTCTGTCCTCTCTCTTCTTGTGAGAGTTGGGCATATCCTATTCTGTCAAATATTTCTCTGATTTGTCACTTTGTCTGCCAGTCAATTTCACATCACTTTCAAATATGGGTGCATCCTTCAACAAACTAATTTTACTTTCATTGTTTGAAATTAAAGGCATGTTTGAAATAAGGGCATATCTGTATTCTAGGCAGAGAGATTAGCCATACTACAACTAGAAACTGATTTTTTCCAGTAAAGAACACAATCTCAGGGTTCATACTATAAACAAATATTCTCAAATAGTTCATTGCTAGTTCTAGTAGAATGACTGGTCACTAGTGGAGACATATTGCTCTGGCTATTATTGATTGTGGTTTTTACTGGCATATATGCATTGAATTTATTATAGACATAGGTGGTGATTTATGAGTTTGATTGAGTTGGTGTTTTGTTCCTTGTTTTCTGTTTCTGTTTTGTATTTTTTCATAGTGTGATCTTCTCTGTATTTTTTCATAGTGTGATGTCACTGTGTTGTCTGTCTCCTTGGCCTTTTTTAGCAGGTGTGTTCAAAGGGAATTCCTGCTTGTACTGGGTACTGGGATACTGAAAGGAATTGAAGGATGAAAGGTTCAAGAAGACATTTGTGATAAGTTGGAAATGGGGGTCACAGAAGAAAGGGACGTCACAGCAGGATTTTTCTGCAGAGCTGAGGCTGAGGCTGAGGCTGAGGCTAGGTATTACAAATGCTATCCTTAGGGAAAACATCTCACAACTTAAGAGAAAACAAGAATAGATTTGAGTCATATGTCATATCATTTCCATAGCTTGGATAACCTACTGAATTTATGGAATAAGTATCCTAGTAGGATTAATTAAGGAACAGAATAAAACACATCCTGAAGTGGCAATTTTTAGGTGTGCTGACAGACTGAAGAGAATGGAAAAGTAAAATTCTTAGAAGAGTTTCAACAGTAACTATCCATTATATAGACAAATCTGCAGTTTCTGTGTTCCCCACTGCTCTGATAGTGTTTTCCACTGTGGCTTCCAAAACAAAGAAGTGGCTTCTTGCCAGTTTTTGCATTTTCATTCATTTATTCAGACATCCAAAATGCTTTAATTGTGTAGGCTGAGGTTTAGTGAGCCATGTAGTTTGTTAGAGAGACACAAGTGAGCATGTTACTAGACTACTTACAGATTTATGCATAGTGGTAATCATTAGTACTGATGAATAGAAAAGAAATATAATGTTCTTGCTCAATTAAGAAAATGATCAATAAACAAAATGTCCAAATGTTTCTTAGTACAACTTTTCTTTTTTCTCCAATTACATTTTGATACTAAGTTTTGCTCAGTTCTCAAACACAGAATTAAATGCATATAAAATATTAGGTTTATTTTCTAAATGGTTTTTAAACACATTGTGATTTATATATTTGTTATAAAGTAATTAATTTTCTACAGAATATAAAGTTGAGTTTGTAGACTAGGTTTGAATTCATTAATTTTGTGGTATTATTGATTATAAATATATTAATGATAACATTAATATCCTATAGGATCGTAGCAAAATACAAGAAAGAAAGTAGGAGTATGTAAATTTATTATTCCATACTCAGTGGAATTTTGTGTTTTAATTTTATACACAGTGAGGAGAACCTTTTTATATTTTAAATAACTTTAAAGATTTTTTATATTTATTTTATGTGTAGGAATATTTGCTTGCATGTGTATATTATAAGTGCACAATGTACATGAGTGCCATCAGAGGCCAGAATAAGGTATTGTATCTGCTGATATTGGAGTTACAGATAATTATGTGCAACCATGTAGGTGTAGGAAGTCAAAGCTAGTCCACTGAAAGGTATCTTAGCTCAAAATTACTAAGAAGTGTCTCTATCCCTTTATTTTATATTTCTATGCAGTAAAAGATTGCACTTGAACATACTCTACTAAAATTGCTGTAGCGACTTACAGAATCGTTTCAAGAACAAATAATGCATAAACTTGAAAAACTCTCATAAACAAAATGATAACATTATAACATAAGGGATCATGCCATCTCTGGTGGTAAACATTGATTGTCAACTTGTCAAGATCTAGCATCATACTTTCAGAAAAATACTGCACAAATGTGAGGGAGTTTCTACATGGTGTTTACTGAAGTATGAAAAGGCAACTTAACGTTACATGGCACAGTTTCATGAGCTGAACTTCAAATAAATAAATAATTAATTGAGCTGAGTACCAGCATTTGTTTTCTTCTGATTTCTGATGGGGAGATTTGTGCAACTTCTCTTATACTTTTGAAACCATTCCTAAACCATGAAGAATTTTTCCTCTGGTCCAATAAGAGCTGATGATGAATGGAAAGTCCAAAAATCCAGAAATGCCACAGAGTTGGATGTCCCTGGTCACTTTCAGCTGCTGTTGGAATACTGACCACTAGGCTCTAATTACAGTGAAGGAATGTACTTGTTATCAAGGTGAGAGTAAGTAAGCAAAGAACATAATAACTTCCCTCTTCTATGTCTTTATTGGCTTCCAGCAGAAGGTGTGGTCCAGATTACAGTTGTGCCTTCTCATCTTCCCACCTCAAGATCCAGATTATAAGTGAATCTTCTTCCTTCAAATTAGGCAAAAATGCCTCAAAATGTGCCCTCCA
The DNA here is from genome assembly GCA_019843965.1 of Rhynchomys soricoides. Taxonomy (NCBI): domain Eukaryota; kingdom Metazoa; phylum Chordata; class Mammalia; order Rodentia; family Muridae; genus Rhynchomys; species Rhynchomys soricoides. Next base: position 917,820 of record JADRCH010007279.1, read on the forward strand.
TTTTTGGATATTAGTTAATTCTATAAGTAGTCAAGTTGACAACCTAAATTTGCCATTATATTACCCTAAATAGATTTCTTGATATTTAATAAACTGGGTCTACATCCAATTTTAAAAATGAAAACCAGCTTAGCACCAGAATTCATCAGCTGCTGCTTTTTTAATTGAGGAAGTTATTAGATTATTTATCTCATAATACTGCCACCATATCTTTCTCATGCTTTATAGACCTTGAAAACTCAAACATTGGGAAAAAATTAAATCTATCTTACATACTTTGGACATATTTTCTTTAGCAAATGTTTTCACTGAATTGGAATTCTATCACTGTCTTCTAATTCCCTTTCTTTCTATCCTCTCCCAACTAAGCTCTCTCAAATTTACCCTATTATCTCATCCTCAAGTAAATAGAATCTTTTTTATTGTACTTCTTAAATAAGTACCTTTCTGTCTCTCTCTGTGTCCATGCACACATTCACAAACACATATAAAATAGAGACAGAGACAGAGACATAGAAAGACAGAGGTGTGTGTGTGTGTGTGTGTGTGTGTGTGTGTGTGTGTGTATTCTGTGTCTTTATTTGCCCTGGGAAGTTGTCTAGACAATATATGTTTAAAAGACATGATAGACCAGCCTGACTCCATCATAAGGATTGAAGATATATTGTTCTAAAGTCAGAGCAAGCTCACTTCTGTTTGATGCAGAATTCAAATTGACAGTGCTTTAACCGATTTTTAAAAGTTGACATGTTCTTCTCCCTGATATGTATGTTGACTCACATAGTGAATGTATCCTGATAAGATAAGATATTATGCTAATAATTTTAAAATGTCAGCCAAGTTCCTGTGTAACCAAAAATCCTCTGGAAATTCTCCAAACTTTGAAAACTCACAAGTCCTACATGTTTTTGGACTATATAAAGCCCATCTTTTGCTGTATTCAAAGCCATTTTTTCAAACCCCACTTTAGAGAGATATCCTTGTCTGACAAAAAATAAAACTTGTTTTATTTGGCCAAAGAATTTGAGTAATGATCTTTACTCTCATACAGTAGGATTAACAGACATTATTGTGTCTGACCTGAAAGCCTCTTTCATCTTCCTTAAAGTCTATGGAACTGGAAACTGCTGTGTAAGCTGCCAAGGGAGGGAAGTATTCCAATGATTTTTTTCATACCAGTTATCTCCAAGATTGGACTAGGAGGAAAATTAACTTAATCTTACTCTTTTCCCTTTTGGTCATTGTATTGGATAGGTTGTTAATAACACCAGACAAATTAGAATCATGTGTGAAGATGGAACACAAATTGAGTAATTGTTTTGTTTAGATTGGCCTGTATGTAATTCTGGGACATATTTTGATTAAGGATACATGTACAACAGAGGAACCTTCTGTAGGTGGTATCATCACTGGTCAAATGATCCTGAGTTGCATAAAAAAGCAATCAGAATAAGATAGCAATCCAGTAAGCAGCATTCCTCCATGGTCTCTACTTCATTTCCTATGTCCAGGTTCCTGTGTCTAGGTTTCTATTGGATTTCCCTGAATTGTAGATTATGACAGAAAATTGTTGCACAAATAAACAATTTCCTCCTCAATAGCAGTAGAAACAACTAAAACACAAATCTCAGCTTAATTTTATTTGGAGATTAATGATAAACTTTGTCGAAAGACTAATTTTAGAGTACACATCATTTGAACATGGTATCACAAATACTCTTCTGTTGTCTGCATAGTATTATATTTATCATATTCCATTTTTTCACTGAAATAATTTGCCTGATGTGATCAAATTTTATTTAACAAAAAAATTTTAAAGACACAGATGCTTTTTTTGATACTTTATTTACATTTCAAATGTTTTCCCTTTTCCAGGTCTTCCCCTTTGGAAACATCCTATCCAATCCCCTCTCCCCCTGCCTCTATGAGGGTATTCCCCCTCCCAACCACTCCCTTATTCCCTCCCTGGATTTCCCCTATACTGGGGCATCTAACATTCTCAGGCCCAAGGGCCTCTCCTCCCCTGATGGCCAACAAGGCCCTCCTCTGCCACATATGTAGCCAGCACCATGGGTCCCTCCATGTGTATTCTTTGGTTGCTGGTCAAATCTCTTGGAGCACCAGGAGGACAGGCCAGTTGACACTGTTGCTCCCTCCATTAGGCTGCAAACTCCCTCATCTCCTTCAGTCCCTTCTCCAACTCACCCATTGGGACCCCATGCTCAGTCCAATGGTTGGCAGTTGAAACTGTAGATTGCTTTCAGCAAGATGGCCATTTTTACTATATTAATCCTGCCAATCCATAAGCATGGGAGATCTTTCCATCTTCTAAGGTCTTCTTTGATTTCTTTCTTTGGAGACTTGAAGTTCTTGTCATACAGATCTTTCACTTGTTTGGTTAGAGCCACAACAAGATATTTTATATTGTTTGTGACTATTGTGAAGGGTGTCATTTCCCTAATTTCTTTATCAGCCTGTTTATCCTTCAAGTATATAAATATATAAGGCTACTGATTTGTTCAAATTACTTTTATATCCAGCCACTTTGCTGAAGTTGTTTATCAGCTGTAGCAGTTCTCAGGTGGAGTTTTTCGAGTCACTTAAGTATATGAACATATCATTGGCAAATAGTGATATTTTGATTTCTTCTTTTCCAATTTGTATCCCTTTGACCTACTTTTGTTGTCTAATTGCTTTAGCTAGCACTTCAAGTACTATATTGAATAGATAGGGAGAGAGAGGGCAGCCTTGCCTAGTCCCTGATTTTAGTGGGATTGCTTCGAGTTTCACTCCATTTAGTTTGATGTTGGCCACTGGTTTGCTGTATATTGCTTTTACCATGTCTAGGTATGGTCCTTGAATTCCTGTTCTTTCCAAGACTTATATCATGAAGGGATGTTGAATTTTGTCAAATGCTGTTTCAGCATCTAATGAAATGACCGTGTGATTTTTTTCTTTGAGTTTGTTTAAATAGTTATTTAACCTATTTAATATTTAATAACCTATTCTAGGTATTGAACTATACCTGAATCACTGTGATGAAGCCTACTTGATAATGATGAATGATCATTTTGATGTGTTCTTGGAATCAGTTTGCAAGAATTTTATTGAGTATTTTTGAATAGATATTCATAAGGGAAATTGATCTACTGTTTTCTTTTATTGTTGGGTCTTTGTTGGGTTTTGGTATGAGTGTAACTATAGCCTCACAGAATGAATTGGGTAGTGATCCTTCTATTTCTATTTTGTGGAATAGATTGAAGAGTATTGGTATTAGGTCTTCTTTTAAGGTCTGATAGAATTCTGCACTAAACCCATCTGGTTCTGAGCATTGTTTGGTTGGGAGACTTTTAATGACTGCTTCTGATTCTTTAAGGTTTATGGGACTCTTTAGGTGGTTTATCTAATCCTGACTTAACTTTGGTATTTTGTACCTATCTAGAAAATTGTCCATTTCTTCCAGATTTTTCAATTTTGTTGAGTATAGGCTTTTGTAGTAGGATCTGGTGATTTTGAATTTCCTCAGAATCTGTTGTTATATCTCCCTTTTCATTTCTGATTGTTTTAATTTGGATTCTGTCTCTGTGCCCTTTGCTTAGTCTGGCTAAGGGTTTGTCTATCTTCTTGATTTTATCAAAGATGGAAACTAGAAAACTCCTGTCCCTGGCTGCTCCTTAGTCCCTGTGTCCTGAGGATTCTGGTGGGTCCCTCTGAGCAATGGTGCTCATCCTACCTCCACTCATGGGCCTGTCCACACTCCTCGGAGACTAGCTTTCTCCTGGCACTATTTGGGTATCATCATATTTCTTTTCTGAAGAGATGACAATAATTTTTCATGTGACTTCAAAAGAATAGATTTTTAAAAAATCGAAAATTAGACATTAATCAAGTAAAAGATTATTTGCATCTGCAATGAAATTCACAAAGAATAAAGAAACACAAATTATCTTTCAGAAATTAACAAACCCATCTCCATACTCCAATTCTAGTTTCAACTGTGAAAGTTGTGGTGCAGACTGAAAGTGACTAGACTTATACAGGAGGCACACACTTATTAAAGGTATTGTACATGCCCACTTCACATCAATATGAGCAATATCAAGGGCCAATAAATTATGTACTTATTCAAAACCATTATTTTTATAGAGATGTTTCTCAATGAGAATTACCTAGAACACATAACTTAAAATAGCAATAAAAACTTCATTTGCCAATTCAAGGAATTTAAGGAAGACATAGAAATCTCAATGAAGACTGACTCCAGTAAAGACATAAAAGACTTTAAGAGAACTCACAGTGAAATGAAGATGTAATAGAAAAGCTACATAGCTCTATGAAAAAACTCTAGGTGAAGCCTTACCAATACAATGTATCAAGGAGAAATCTTGAAGATGAAGTAGGGGAATTTGACCTCTCTAGCAAAGAAAATGATTTCTTAAAAATGAAAGTCAGAACTGTTGGACACCATGAAAGGAACATGTCTTCACATTGTAGTCAAAGAGAATCTCATAAACTGTATTTTCCACAAGCTGATAAAAGGAAACATGCAATTCAGGGAAAGGTGTATCTAATTAGATATAAGAGGCATTCAGAACACCAAAAGGAGAGGACCAGAAAAGAAACTCTTCAGGATCTGTTATAGTGGAAACAGTAAATAAACAGAACAAAGAGAATGTATTAAAAGCCTCAAGAGATAAAACTACAAGCAAAATAAATAGGAAATATCATCAAATCAACAACTGATCTTTCAATCAGAACTTAAAAAGCAAGAAGATCTTGAAGAATTACGCTTCAAGTTCAAAAGGAACACAGAGATCAACTGAAACTATTGTACCCAGCAAAACTGTCTGCAATAATTGAAAGAGAAATCAAAACTCAAAACTTTACATGATACTAACAGGATAAAATGTTACATGCTCACAAAATCACTGCTACAGAGAATAATGAAGCAATACATTGGAGTGACGGGATCAGTATACATAACTAAGAGACTATAGAAAGAAAACAAATATAATTTTAACCAAGAGAAGTTAACAAAATCATGTTTAAAATTCCTACAATTAAAACTCAAACATAAAATCAAAATGAACAAAAAATTGAATGAACATTCTTATGAAGAATCTTCACCTATAGCTGCAAATATTTAAAGATGTTCAATTATGTTGGTTACTGGGAACAGAAACTGAATTCTTATTTTCTTTCTTTTCTTTTCTTTCTTTTTTTATTGTTTTTGACTAGTTTTATTTATTTTAAAATATGCCTATGTTAAAACTTGCTTTGTAGCACAAGCTGGCCTGAATCCATGAAAATTTCTGTGTTTCAGCATCTTTTCTTTTTTTAATATTCCAGGTCTCCCCTTCAGAGACTCCCCATCCCCATGCCTCTATAAAGGTGCTCCCCCACCCACCCACACCTGTCATCCTGTCCTGGCATTGTCCTACATGGGGACATCGAATACCTTCAGACCCAATGGTATCTCCTCCCACTGATGACCAACAAGGCCATCCTCTGCGACATATATGGCCAGCACCATGAGTCACTCCATGTGTATTCTTTGGTTGGTGGTCCAGTTCCCAGGAGCTCTTGGGAGTCTGTCCTATTGACACTGTTGCTCCCTTCATGAGGCTGCAAACTCCTCAGCTCCTTCAATCCCTTCTCCAAATCCTCCATTGAGGACCCATGAGCTCAGTCCAATGGTTGGCTCTGAGTTCAGCAGCCCTGACCTCAAGCTGTACTACAGAGCAATAGAGATAAAAACTGCATGGTATTTGTACAGCCACAAGCAAGTAGATCAATGGAATAGAATTGAAGACCCAGAAATGAACACGCACACCTATGGTACCTTGATATTTGGCAAAGGAACTAAAACCATCCAGTGGAAACTAGACAGTATTTTCAACAAATAGTGCTGATTTAACTGTTAGTCAACATGTAGAAGAATGCAAATTGATCCATTCTTATATTTCTGTACAGGACTCAAGTCCAAGTGGATCAAGGACCTTCATATGAAACCAGAGGCAATGAACCTAATAGAAAAGAAAGTGGGAAAAAACCTCAAACACATGTGCACAGGGGAAATGTTCCTGAATAGAACACCAATTGACTAATGGGACATCCTAAAATTGCAAAGCTTCTGTAAGTCAATAGGATAAAACAGGAACCAACAGATTGGGAAAATATCTTTACTAACCCTACATCCAATAGGGGGCTAATATCCAATGTATACAAAGAACTCAATAAGTTAGACTCCAGAGAACCTAATAGCCCTTTTTAAAAATAGGGACCAGAGCTTAACAGAGAATTCTCAACTTTGGAAACTTGAAGGGCTGAGAAGGACCTAAAGAAATGTTCAACATCCTTAGTCATCAAAGAAATGCAAATTCGAACAACCCTGAGATTCCTCCTCACACCAGTCAGAATGGCTAAGATCAAAAACTCAGGTGACAGCAGATGTTGGTGAGGATGTAGAGAAAGAAGAAAACTCCTCCATTGCTGGTGGGATTGCAAGCTGGTGCAACCACTTTGGAAATCACTCTGGTGGTTCCTCAGAGAATTATTTCTTTACAGAATTGTTTACAAATGTTATGATAGCTATTATAACACATAAAGGACAACAAATAGCAAACATTAGGATGGCTATAGATGAAATGGGACCCCAAAGTACTATTTATGGGAATTGAAAATAAAAAAAAAATGATAGTGTACAAAAATGCACAGTCATACTTATAATTATAAAATTATCTATTCATCTAAATATTCATTCCTTGATATATACTTCAGACTTCCATTCCTCATTCCTTTTTGCTTTTCTTTCTTCCCTTTCTTTCCTTCTCTTTCTGTCTTTCTTTCTTTCTGATTTTTTTTATTTCAAAATCTCACTTTGTAAATTTGTAGCTGACTAGGAACTCACAACTTAACCTCTGTTAACCTTTAACAAAAAGAGATCTGCCTGCCTGCCTGCTTATTACAGGTTGGGATTGACCGTGTTTATCACCGCACCCAGCTAAAATTCTTTAAAGCAGGGATAAGTATAGGTTCTATTTATGTTATAGCAGCATAATCTAACAAAACAGTCACAGTAACCATAGATAAGAAAAAGAACACCAGGTTTACTGTAATAATGACTGAATAAACAAAATAGAACCTATACATATAATTTAACTTGATTAAATTTAGATATAGTTTATGTTTTGATTATTTCAAGTTCATAGAAAAGCAAAATTCAGAGACAGAATCAGGAACCATATGGAGATTAAGAGAGATTTTTCTCTTTATATGTAAACTTCCATGTTTACAGAGTTTTATTTGAGGAAGAAAAGATAGTTCTATTGACAATGGTAGTAATTCTTGCAAATTAATACAGATATAATTAATGTAAACAAAATACTCTTATAAATTATCAATTTTAACCTCATAGTTTTGTATTAATTACTTTGAGTTGTCCTTTTCATTGATCTCATTATGTTTTGTGTTTTTATTTATTCTTCAATATTTAAAGCTTATATTCATGGCTTTTTTTTTTGGCAACTTTACACAAATTAGAATCATTTTGGAAGAGAGAACCTTAACTGGCCTGTGGAAAAGCCTGTGGAGCATGTTTTGATTGATGTTTGATGTGGGAGTGCCCTACTTACTGTGAGTGGTGTCACCCTAAGGATGGTGGCCCTAGATGGTATAACAAAACAGATTGTATTTTCTAGCCTGACATAAGATCAGTTCCTCCAGTTAACCCAGGATTTAATGTATTTGCTTTTTATTTCAATGCTGCAAGTATTCATAGTGCTTTATTTTATAATTGCTATGAAGAGCAAGCTAGTAAACAGGAAGGGATGTTATATGGCTTCTATTTCAGTTCCTGACCCAAGGTCCCTGACGAGACTTTGCACAGTAAAGTAAAGTGACTTAAACAAACGTGGTAGTTGGACATCATAAAATAGGCTTAAATGTTAAAGATTGTCATTCATAAAAACAAGGATGAACCTGGGGGCTATTAAGTAAAGTGAAACAGGCCAGGAACAGAAATTTGCATATCAGATTAAGTCATTTATATATGGAATGCATAAATATTAAACTTATAAAATTATAAAAGTGATTACTTAAGTGTTTAAGCTACAGTTGGAAAAATAAATAGGTGAATAAATAACCAATCATTTTTATCTGGTGTCACTAACAACAGTTTTTACATAGGTACCATTGTAAGCTAAATGGATGTGGTTTAAAATATATATCTGTCCTTCAGAAATTAAATTGAAAGAATACAGTGATTATGAAAATAAAATCTGCCTAGGAAAATAATATTTTGCGAGAAAGACTAGGCAATGATCATTTTTGCTTCGTTTAATTTTCTTGCCTAATTATAAGTTCAATTTCTCCAATTAAACCTGGATTTAATGTCCTTGTTTAGTATTTCAATGCTGCAAGTATTCATAGTGCTTTATTTGTTTAAATTGTCCTTTGCCAACAGTGCGATTTCTGTTTTTTTGTTTTCTTTAATTTTTACCCCCATTCCATCTGCCATCTGCCTTCTCTTCCCTCCCCTTTGACTGTATAAGGTTCACCCACCCACCTATCAACTCCCGCCCCAACACTCAGGCCTCCCCCCTATCCTGGGGCATCAAACCTTCACAGGACCAAGGGCCTCCCCTCCCATTGATGTCAGACAAAGCCATCTTCATTCATATGTATCTGGAGCCATGGATCAGTCCCTGTACACGCCTTGGTTGGTGGTCTAGTCCCAGGAAGTACTGGATGGTTCTGTCAACCAATATTGTTCCTCCTATGGGTTTACAATCCCCCTCTGCTCTTCTACTCCTGTCAGCCAGCTCCTCTACCAGGGTACCCAAGCTCATATAATAGCAGGAATCTGGAAACCACCCAGATTTCCCTCAACAGAAGAATAGATACAGAAAATATGGTACATTTACACAATGGAGTATTACTCAGCTATTAAATACCATGACTTCATGAAATTCATGGGCAAATGGATGGAACTAGAAAATATCAACTTGAGTGAGGTAACACAGACACAAAATAACACACATGGTATGTACTCACTGATAAGTGGATAATAGCCCAAAAGCTCACAATGCCCAAGATATAATTCACAGGCCATATGGAGCTTAGGAGGGAGAACAGTGCAGTTTTTGAAAGATCCTCAGTTGACAGAAATAGCTTAAAATTCTACTAATTTCTTCCTACAGAACTTCAGGCACATGTTCTCAGCAGTCATAAATAGATATCCCTTAAAAATCATTTATATGTGTTTATGACAGTGTTACTTATAGAACAAGATGTGGTCACTTCCAGCAGCATTTTCCATTTCTTTATGTGGGAAACCACATGGAGGTGAATTGCATCTACATCTAGTGAAATTGCTCTCTTTTAAACCTAGTTTTGGTGTTGAAACATATCTTTGGATGTACCTTGTTGTATCAAGTCTAAGTTGTTAACAAAAATACAGTTTTAAGTATTCCTATACCAGAAACTGTAGTACTTTGTGTCATAGATACAAAGAAAGGAAGCCAATATCATAAAATCCAATATGTCCTCAAACACATTTTCCCTTTAGTCTTTCTTTTTGCCATCTTTAAAAGGAGCAATACTGAGTGTGACAATAACATAATTAAGATTAAGTTTATTTTGTGGAAATATGAGAGGCTTATTGTGATAAGTTGGTTCAAACATACAGGATTATAAAACATAAGAAAGAAACAAATATTTACAAATCCATAAAAGTATTTAGTAACTAATCATTAGATTTAAGTTAAATAATGTACTGGTGTTTATGTACACATACATGATGAGAGTTGTATACTTTAAGATAGAAAATCAAATTTTAAAGATAATATGGTGTATATGCTATAATAATATTTAATTTCTTTAGCAAATAAAGGGAAGTGACATAAACACTAAAAATAATGAACTCCACATGTACACTTCACTATTATTGATGAAGTACTTCAATTAAGCTTAAAAAAATATAAGGAGGATGCAGGTGTGAAATTCCTCTAATGCTTACCCTTGGAAGAGAGTCTATTCCAGAATTTCTGGTTTTGCTCAAAAGGGACATGGCCCAAACTTTTGAATTTTAACAAATTTCTACTAATGCTGAGACAGGAAAATAAACAAAAAATTTTTACTTACTTACTAATTTTGCTCTAATTATGGGAAATTAATTTTAATTAAATATATTTTCCACTAAAAAATATTTATTAAACCAAAGAAAGAAAAAGATAGTATCTTACAAATGATACAAAATGTTGTCTTTCATCTTGTGGAAGATTTTTTTTTAATTTTTTTGATACTTTATTTACATTTCAAATGTTTCCCCCTTTCCAGATCTCCCCTTTGGTACCTCCCTATCCCCAGCCCCACCCCTTCATCTATGGGGGTATTTCCCCACCCACACACTCTCATCTTCCCTCCTTGGCATTACCCTTTACTGGGGCATCTAACACCCTCAAAACCAAGGGCCTCTCTTCCCCCTGATGGCTAACAAGACCCTCCTCTGCAACATATGTGGTCAGCACCAAGGGTCCCTCCATGTGTATTCTTTGGTTGGTGATCTAGTCTCTGGGAACATCAGGAGGTCAGGCCAGTTGCCACTGTTGCTGCCTCCCTGGGGATACAAACTTCCTCAGCTCCTTCATTCCCTTCTCCAACTCCTCCATCTGGGATCTCACACTCAGTCCAATGCTTGCTGTGAAGTAACTCTTGGGTATTCCAAATTTTTGGTCTAATGCCCACTTATCAGTGAGTACATACCGTGTTCATATTTTTGTGACCGAGTTACCTCACTCAGGATATTTTCACGTTTCATCCATTTGCCTGCAAATTTCATGAAGTCATTGTTTTTAATAGCTGAGTAGTATTCCATTGTGTAAATGTACCACATTTTCTGTATCCATTCCTCCGTTGAGGGACATCTGGGTTGTTTCCAGTTTCTGGCTATTATAAATATGGCTGCTATGAACATAGTGGAGCATGTGTCTTTCTTATGTGTTGGAACATCTTCTGGGATGTTGGGAACATATTCCCAGGACTGGAATAGTTAGGTCCTCAGGTAATATTATGTTCATTTTTCTGAGGGTCTGCCAAACTGATTACCAGAGAGGTTGTATCAGCTTGCAATCCAACCAGCAATGGAGGAGTGTTCCTTTTTCTCCACTTCCTCACCAGCATCTGCTGTCACCTGAATTTTTGATCTTAGCCATTCTGACTGGTGTGAGGTGGAATCTCAGGGTTGTTTGAATTTGCATTACCATGATGACTAAGGATGTTGACCATTTCTTTAGGTGCTTCTCAGCCTTTCGCAATTCCTCAGTTGAGAATTCTCTGTTTACCTCTGTTGCCCATTTTTTGATATGGTTATTCGGATCTCTGGAGTCTAGCTTCTTGAGTTATTTGTATGTATTGGATATTAGCCCTCTATTAGACATAGGATTGGTAAAGATCTTTTTCCAATCTGTTGGTTGCCGTTTTGTCCTATTTACAGTGTCCTTCACCTTATAGAAGCTTTGTAATTTCATGAGATTCCATTTTTCGATTGTTAATCATAGAGCATAAGCCATTGTTGTTCTGTTCAGGAACTTTCCCCTGTGCCCATGTGTTTGAGACTTTTCTCCACTTTCTCTTCTATTAGATTCAGTGTATCTGATTTTATGTGGAGATCCTTGATGCACTTGGAGTTAAGCTTTGTACAGGGAGATAGGAATGGATGAATTCACATTCTTCTACATGTTGACCACCAGTTGAGCCAGCACCATTTGTTGAAAATGCTGTCTTTTTTTTCACTGGATGTTTTTAGCTCCTTTGTCAAAGATCAAGTGAAAATAATTGTGTGGGTTCATTTCTGGGTCTTCAATTCTATTCCATTGATCTACCTGCCAGTCACTGTACAAATACCATGCAGTTTTTATCACTATTGCTCTGTAGTATAGCTTGAGGTCAAGGATGATGCTTCCCCCAGAAGTCCTTTTGTTGTTGAGAATAGTTTTTGATATCCTGGGTTTGTTGTTATTCCATATGAATTTGAGAATTGCTCTTTCTAAGTATATGAAGTTGGAATTTTGATGGGCATTTCATTGAATCTGTAGATTGCTTTCAGCAGGATTTCCATTTTAACTATATTAATCCTGCCAATCCATGAGCATGGGAGATCTTTCCATCTTCTGAGGTCTTCTTTGGTTTCTTTCTTCAGAGACTTGAAGTTCTCGTCATCCAGATCTTTTACTTGTTTAGTTAGAGTCACACCAAGGTACTTTATATTGTTTGTGACAATTGTGTAAGGTGTCATTTCCCTAATTTCTTTCTCAGCCTGTTTATCCTTTGAGTATAGGAAGGCTATTGATTTGCTTGAGTTAACTTTGTATTCGGCCACTTTGCTGAAGTTCTTCTTCATCAGTAGCAGATCTCTGGTGGAGTTTTTTGGGTCACTTAAATATACCATCATATCATCTACAAATAGTGATATTTTGATTTCTTCCTTTCCAATTTGTATCCCTTTGACCTCCTTTTGTTGTCTAATTGCTGTAGCTAGAACTTCAAGTACTATATTGAATAGATAGGGAGAGAGAGGGCAGCCTTGCCTAGTCCATGATTTTGGTGGGAATGCTTCAAGGTTCTCTCCATTTAGTTTGATATTGCCTACTGGTTTGCTGTATATTGCTTTTATTATGTTTAGATATGGTCTTTGAATTCCATATCTTACCAAGACTTTTATCATGAAAGTGTGTTGAATTCTGTCAAATGCTTTTACAGCATCTAATGAAATGACCATGTGGTTTTTTCTTTGAGTTTGTTAATATGGTGGATTACATTGATGGATTTCTTGGTATTGAACAATCCCTGTATCCCTGGGATGACGCCTACTTGATCATGGTTAATGATCGTTTTGATGTGTTCTTGGATTCAGATTATGAGAATTTTATTGAGTATATTTGCATCAATATTCATAAGAAAATTGGTCTGAAGTTTTCTTTCTTTGTTGGGTCTTTGTGAGGTTTTGGTGTCAGTGTAACTGTGGCCTCATAGAATGAATTGGGTAGTGTTCCTTCTGTTTCTATTTTGTGGAATAGATTGAAGAGTATTGGTATTAGGTCTTCTTTGAAGGTCTGATAGAATTCTGCACTGAACCCATCTGGTCTTGGGCTTTCTTTCTTTCTTTCTTTCTTTCTTTCTTTCTTTCTTTCTTTATTTATTTATTGGTATGGAGACTTTTAATGCGTGCTTCTATTTTTTTAGGTGTTATGGGACTGTTTAGATGGTTTATCTGATCCTGAATTAACTTTGGTATTTGGTATTGATCTAGAAAATTGTCCATTTCATCCAGATTTTCCAATTTTGTTGAGTATAGGCTTTTGTAGTAGGATCTGATGATTTTTTTAAATTTCCTCATAATCTGTTGTTTTATCTCCCTTTTCATTTAAATTTTGTTAGTTTGGATAGTGTCTCTGTGCCCTCTGGTTAGTCTGGCTAAGGCTTTATCTATCTTTTTGATTTTCTCAAAGAACCAGCTCCTGGATTTTTTGATTCTTTGTATAGTTCTATTTTCTACTTGGTTGATTTAAGCCCTTAATTTGTTTATTTCCTGCCTTCAACTCCGTTTGGGTGTATTAGCTTCTTTTTGTTCTATAGCTTTCAGGTGTGATGTTAAGCTGCTAGTGTATGCTCTCCCAGTTTCTTTTTGAAGGCATTCAGAGCTATGAGTTTTCCTCTTAACACTGCTTTCATTGTGTCCCATAGGTTTTGGTATGTTGTACTTTCATTTTCATTAAATTTTAGGAAGTCTATAATTTCTTTCTTTTCTTCCTTGTCCAAGTTATCATTGAGCAGAGCATTGTTCAGCTTCCATGTGTATGTGGGCTTTCTGTTTTGTTTTTGTTGCCATTGAAGACCAGCCTTATTCTGTAGTGATCTTACAGCAAGCATGGGATTCTTTCAATCTTCTTATATCTGTTGAGGTTTGTTTTTGGACCAATTATATGATCAATTTTGGAGAAGCTACCATGAGATGCTGAGAAGAATGTATATTTTTTTGATTTAAGATGAAATGTTCTATAGATAACTGTTAAATCTATTTGGTTCATAGTATCTGTTACTTTCACTGTGTCTCTGTTCAGTTTTTGTTTCCCAGATCTGTCCATTGATGATAGCGGGGTGTTGAAGTCTCCCACTATTATTGTGTGAGGTACAATGTGTGCTTTGAGCTTTAGTAAATTTTTTTTGAATGTAGGATCCCTTGCGTTCAGAGCATAGATGTTCAGAATTGAGAGTTCTTCTTGGTAGACTTTTCCTTTAATGTGTATGAAGTGAAGTAGTGTCTGTCTTTAACACGAAGGTGTGTTTCCAAGATGCAGCACAATTCTGGGTCCTGTTTATGGATCCAGTCTGTCAGTCTATGTCTTTTTATTGGGGAATTGAGTCCATTGATATTATGAGATATTAAGGAATAGTGATTGTTGCTTCCTGTTATTATCGATGTTATTTTTATGTTTGTGTGGCTATCTTCTTTTGAGTTTGTAGAATGATTACTTTCTTGCTTTTTCTAGAGTGTAGTTTCCCTCCTTGAGTTGGTTTTCCATCTATTATTCTCTGTTTGACTGGGTTTGTGGAAACATACAGTGCAAATTTGGTTTTGTCATAGAATATTTTGGTTTCACCATCTGTAGTAATTGAGACTTTTGTTGGGTATAGCAGCCTCGGCTGGCATTTTGTTCTATTAGAGTGTGTATGAGATCTGACAAGAATCTTCTAGCTTTCATAGTCTCTGGTGAGAAGTTTGGTGTAATTCTGATAGATTCTGATAAGTCTGTCTTTATATGTTACTTGCCCTTTTCCCCTTACTACTTTTAATATTCTTTCCTTGTTTTGTGCATGCTTGTGTTTTGACTATGATGTGACTTGAGGAATTTCTTTTCTGGTCCAGTCTATTTGGCATTCTGTAGGCTTCTTGTATATTTATGATCATCTCTTTCTTTAGGTTTGAGAAGTTTTCTTCTATAATTTTGTTTAAGATAATTACTGTTCCTTGGGAATCTTCACTCTATTCTATACCTATTATCCTCATTTTCTGTCTTCTCATTGTATCCTGGATATCCTGGATGTTTTGGATTAGGAGCTTTTTGCATTTTGTGTTTTCTTTGACTGTTGTGTCAATGTTTTCTATGGTATCCTCTGCACCTGAGATTCTTTCTTCTATCTCTTGTATTCTGTTATTGATGCTTCCATCTATGACTCCTGATTTCTTTCCTATGTTCTCTAACTCCAGGGTTGTCTCCCTTTGTGATTTCTTTATTGTTTCTATTTCTATTTTTAATTCCTGGATTGTCTTGTTCATTTCCTTTGCCTATTTGATTGTGTTTTTTTGTAATTCTTTAAGGGATTTTTGTGTTTCCTCTTTAAGGGCTTCCAGTTGTTTACCTGTGTTCTCTTATATTTCTTTAAGGGAATTATTTATTTCCCTCTTAAAATCTTCTATCATCATTATGAGATGTGATTTTATGTCTGACTCTTGCTTTTCTGGTGTGTTCTGGTATCCAGGGCTTGCTGTGGTGGGAGAGCTGGGTTCTGATGATGCCAAGTAGCCTTGGTTTCTGTTCCTTATGTTCTTGCCCTTGCCTTTTGCCATCTGGTTATCTCTGGTGTTAGCTGGTCTTACTCTCTCTGACGTTGGCTTGTTTTTCCTGCAATCCTAGTTTTCAATACTCTTTGTAGACTAGTTCTCTCTGAGAGGCATTTGGGTTTGGAGAGCTGTGGTACAGCATCAGCTCTGGGGTGCAGACAGAAATCAGAAGAATCTAGTCTCCAGCTGTCCCTTGTTTCGTGTATCCTGATGGCTCTGTAAGGGTCTCTGTAGGTCCAGTGAATTTGAAAAGATGTGATGGTCTTGCCTGTGCTTCAAGGTGTGTTGGCACTCCTAGGATATCAACTCTCTCCTGGCACTATTTGTGTTTTGAGCCCTGTGTCATATGATCTGCTTTCTAGCACCAGAAGAGATGAGAAGCTGGCTCCTCAGTCTCTGTGTTCTAGGTATTCCAGGTAGGTCTCTCAGTGCAGACAGTCTTGCCCCCATTCTTGGGAGCCTAGCTTTCTCCCAGTGCTATTTAGCTATGGAGCCCTGCTCCCCAGGCAGATTTCTCCCACCACAGATGGAAACAGGAAGTCTGCTTCCTCCAGGTTGTTCCTCAGTCCCTGTGTCCCAAGGATTCTGGGCCTGTCCCGCTGAGCAGTGTTAACTCCTCTTACCTCCTCTCACAGGCTTTTCTACACTCCTGGAAGGCTAGCTTTCTCCCAGTGCTATTCTGCTATGGAGCCCTGGTGGCCCAGGTAGAGGTCTCCTGCCACAGATGTAAGCCAGACGGGTCCTCCTTGTGGAAGATTTTAAGAAGTTCCTAACTTATCTCAGTACTCTGACTGACAAAATAGGTACCTTTCCCATGATATTTTATAAATAATACCATAAATACATGTAGAGAAAAAATATGGGGGCTGAAGAGATAGTTCACGGATGAGGAGTACTTACTGCTGTTGCCTGGAAAAGCCTTTACTTCACAGCTTCCATATTGGAAGGCTCACAATCACCTATATCACTAGTTCTTGGAGGTTCAATACCCTCTCTGGCTTAGGCTAACTATATTTGTTTATGAATAAATAAAAATACATGACAATTTTTTTTATATATGTTTTACACTCAAATTAAGCCTTAAAAATTAATCTGGACGAAAATTCTATTTTAAAAAGCTTTAATGATACCATTGATGAATTGGAACAATTCCAATTCTTTTGGAAGAATTATTTTTGATTGTAAAGACTATTAATTTAAACACTACAGGATAGCAAAACTATGTTGAACCCTAATTAAACCTAACCTACTTGAAATAATGCAGAATAGCTGCAAGAATTGAGTAGGTTTCATGTAATGTAAATACCACTAACTTTAAGTTATGAAACTTGTGTTTAATTCTCTACTCCACTATTATTAGCTGTGCAAGCTGAAATAAATTAGTTTAATACTTAGAATATCAGCTCTTTGTTTTATAGAATTGAGTGGGTAATATAATTGGTAACATTTCCTGAGGATACAGTATGCCTTAGGCAGTGCACTTAATATAAATCAAGTCCTCAGCTCTTTATAGTAAAATATCAGTAATTGTTAACATGTACAAAATACACTATCTTTGTAACTCTTCTATCACAACTCACTGATCTCTTTTGAAATAGAAACAAAACCCATGAAATCTACTTTCTAAGCTTACTTAGTATAATTTTGAGCTATAGAGATTACCTTCATATATTAGGATATTTTTAGGTTAGATGAAGAAAAACACACTTTCACCGAAATTGAATTATGTTCCAAGTTATTGTAAAGTTTTAACACTACAGAAGTCTGTGTTAAAATGGTCCTGATGTAGATAAGTTGTATAGAATAGGTCATCATTATCCATCTAAAAAAATCAGTTCTGTCATTTCTAAGTTTTTCAGTTATGCCTTTTAAATCAATAGAGTACAAAGAATTTACAGAATGCACTCTGAATAATCAATAACCTTGGAGACAAAGTGTCTCTGCTTATATTGCATTTGTCTGCATTTTACACTTTTCCAATTTTTCTGTGAGAATCTGTAGTCATCTCGAATGTATATGAGTATAAGGGGTCACCATAATGTGTGCTATGGTAGCTGAAATCATTATTAGGAAACCTCAAAATTGAAATTACAATCTTGATGCAGTGTGACTTCAATTTAAGAGGATTATTTTCCAATTCATCACCTCAACAATGAATTTTTCACAAAATAAATGTTAATGTTATTGTAATTGTGATTGCACATCTAATGAAAGCATTGTGTCATTTACTAAAGGGTAAATATTTCCATTTTCTGCCTAAGATTAAGAATATATTATATGCTCCATTCTAACTACATTTCTTTAGTGGTTTACTTGAGATTTTAATCATATATAAAATAAAACAAAACAAAAATACTAAGATAGAAGGCATACAGATTAGAAGCAAAAAAATATATTCTCTAGCTCTGAACTGTACATTTGTATTTCTTTTTGCCTTACTTTCTCCTTTTCATTGATGATCTGCCTAAGAATGATTACTAATAACCATCTGATGCAGTAATATTATGCTGTTTTGAATTTTCCTCTGCCGATGACATTAATCCCAAACTCTTTAACTTCAGCCTAAATTTTTAAGACAATAGCAAAAAGCAGCCAGAGTCTTTGCCAAATTAACACAAGAATGGGCTGTAGTCCAAATTATAATATGCTTCTCCTCTCAACCCTCTTCCTTGGGCCATCATAGTCCAAATTGCACTCAGCATCACTATCTTTTAGTAGGATGGCCCACTATATCTATCCTAAAGTGTTCAACCAGTACACCTATTTTTGTCTAGAGTCTCAACAAATAGCATGGTCAATCTGTCACACTAATACTCCAGTCCTGGGTTCACATTCTGTCTTAGATACTGTTCAACTGCCGTGAAGACAAACTTTGACCACAGGAAAGACTATTAATAAAACTCATACGTATTTTAGCAAGGTTCTTTGTCCAGAAGATTTGGCTTTTCTTTTTATTCAAGGATTTCTGGGTCAATAAATTCCCTTAAGTCTTGAAATTGCTTGATGGTCTGGAATAATTGATTGATTTGATCAAAGTTGCCTTTCCTTCATTTGCTCTAGAGATTTTACAGTATACAGATAAAACAATTTGTATATTTTCTTAATTGGACATTTTATTTATTTACATTTCAAATGTTATCCCCTTTCCCAGTTTCCCCTCTGGAAATCCCCTATCCCATCCTTGCTCCCCCTGATCCTATGAGGGTGCTCCCCCACCCATCTACCCACTCCTGTCTCACCATGCTAGCATTCCACTACACTGGGGCATCAAGCCTTCACAGGACCATGGACCTCTCCTCCCACTGATGCTAGATAATGCCCCTTCATCTCTTTCAGTCATTCCCCTAACTCCTCCATTTGTGTTCCCTGTGCTCAGTCTGATGGTTGGCTGTAAGCATCCCCATCTGTATTTGTCAGGATCTGTCAAAGCCTCTCAGTAGACAGCTATATCAGTCTCCTGTCAGAAAGCAATTCTTAGCATCATCAATAGTGTCTGGGTTTGGTGTCTGCATGTGGGATGGACCCCCAGGTGGGGAAGTCTCTGATGACCTTTCCTTCAGTTTCTGCTCTACTCTTTGTCCCTGTATTTATTTTAGACAGGAACAATTCTAGGTTAAAATTCTGGAGATGGGTGGTTTGACTTCTTAATTATTTTGTTCCTGGAAACCCATGACTGATTAACAAATACCAAAAATCTTTATAAGCCATGCCTTCATAGGCATTGTATTAACTCTATTTCCCATTTCTGTGATTATATGATTATGACTGACTTTGGCAATTACATTGTTTCCTAGGATACAATTTAACTCATTGTGGTTAATGAACCCAGTTGAATAACAGTTTCTTCAAACCTAAGATCCGTCACAAGGAAGAGAGTAATCATAATGGTCTTCAACACTGCAGTTGCCCTTTTCTTCCTTTTGTTTCTTACAGGATTTACAGAGGATATGTTTTCTGGTACCTCCCATTTTAGAATAGTTGGGTTTAAATGGTAACTCCACTCAACAATCTAATTTCCTTGGAGCCTTAAAATCCGCTCATCAACACTAAACCAAGTGCTACCTGGTATTTCTAGCTTTTGCTCAGTAGGTCATCTTTTGACAAATATGTAAGTCAGTCAATCAAATAAACTTCTGGAAATGTATGTAATAGTGCAAATCTCTCTATTAGAACATAAATATCCACTTAGTGGGTAAATATTAATAAACTCAATTTGATCAAGTTTCATGTTCTTTCCAACATTATCTCATACCCTTAAACTCTATTCCCACACATATTCCCCAGACTTACGTTTGAATAATTTAGTAAACTCATTAAGATCTTTAGTTATGTACTGTACCTCCTTATGAACCACAAGTGCTATCTTTACCTCTAAGGATGTGTTTAACTTCTTGCCTGGTTATGGATCTGGAGACAACATCATTGCCAGTTTTTCAGACAATGAAGAATTAATTCCCTCAATCCATGGTAGAAAGACTTCTTCAAGTGTGAGAAAAACCTTTAGATTCTGAAGTTACAAAATTACCAGCCTTATTAAGGTCCTCCCATTTATCTCAATCATAATTACAGAAACTTATGCTTTTTCATTCAAAGACCTTACTTTAACTGGGTCCCTTTAGGACTGGAATATTTATTTATTTATTTAATATTGAAATGTGGCAATTATATCAGGACTTCAGTTCTGTGGCTGATAGAAAATATTCTTCTAGGTAACAATTAGAAAACATTAAATTAATGAATTCTGGAGTTGATTAATTAGATCATAGAACCCATGGTTTTCTTGTCAGTTTTTCCAGACATGCTAGATGCAATCACCCTGTATTATATTTTTCGTTACTCTTCCAAAGACCAACAGAAATTTTATATCAAGAGTCACAAAATTATCTGCTATTCACAAGATTTTAATGAATGGTATTGAAGCAAGTGATCTTAAGTCCTTCAAATATTTCATATCATGGGCTTTCAGTGTTCTCCAGGCTATCATGGAATTCATCAGTAAGTTTGTTTCATGAACTTGGAGCTATAGCTCTAAATATTACCAAGATCAGTAAAGGAAATCATCCATGTGACTTTTTGTTTGTATCAAAATCAAACTTCACTCATTCTTTGTATCATAATCTGTATTAGCATGTTTATCTAAAGAAGCAGAACTAATTTCTTGAGTATATATATATATATATATATATAATTATATATAATATATAATAGTTAACTATTTGTACAAACATTTCATATTATTATATATCTTATATATAATAATATACCATGAATATATGATATATAATATATACCACTATATAATATATTATACATACATATATATCATGAATATATAATATATAACATTCTATATTATTATATGTAATATATAATATATCATGAATGCATATAATTATATATTATATGCATTTATATAATAGAAATTATATATTTATATGTTTAACTGTTTATACATAGTAATTCTTAATATAAGATATATATTATTTATAAAGGTATACATAACAATACATATATAATTAGCTTACAGAATATGCCTCCAGTAGTCGACCAATGGCCGTCTTACACTGGAGAGGCCAATATTGCAGTGATTGTTCATTTTATGAGGCTGGATGTCTCATCAGTCCCAATCTGTTTTGGAAGGCATAGAGAATCCTGAAGTGCTATGAATTTTCAGTATACTGGAATCATTAATTACTTAATTCTCACATTGGTGAAGGAATTCCATAGCAACAGGTCAGATGAACATGGCTGTGAGATCGAGGTCAACCAGGTAAATTGTAGAATTTTCTTCTTCCATGTCCTTTTATTTCACTTTAAATCAGGAAGTGACATCTGACTGCTTCTAATCATCTATTCAAAAAATCTGTTACAAGAGTGGCCAGGAGTTTGGGTTTTATTTGAATAGTAATGTAATCATATTGACATCACACTGCTCTTGCAAAGGACTTGATATTGTTTCCAAGCATCTGTGTCAGGTAGCTCACACGTGTCTATGCTTCAGACCCAAGGAACCAATGTCTTTTTTTCTCCTCCACCCATAGACGTTGGTACATAGGAATCTATTAACATGTATATGCAAAAATTAAAACAAAAATTTAATCTCCAAAACAGTTTAAAACTGAAATATTTCCACTCTAAATGACTTACCAGTTTGTTAGTATAGTTACAGGCAAAAGTAAGAGAAAAATCATTAGTAATTGGCAAATTGAAACTAAACTTGAAATTGCAAATTACAGAAGTAAAACAATTTTTACAATAAGCTTCAGTAGTACAACTATATCATATAATTATAGGCTTTAAAATGTTTTTTCTTGTACAAAATGAGGACATAAATACATAGCAGGTTTATTTAGAAATGTCATGCATGTATCTGATGTCTTGTGATCATATTCATCCCCATTACTTTCTCATATTCTACTTCCCCACCTGCTAGGTATCTTCTTCTACCCTCTTACTTTTATGACATCTTTTATGTACAGGTGTTTTCAGATAAGTACACCTATATTGAGACAGTGATTATGCCAGATGTGTCATATCTAGAAGACATTTCATAGCACCAATAGTTCATTCTCTGGCTGTTATAATCTTCTGCTTCTTTCTCATGGTTTCCCCTATTGCCTTTGAAGAGCTGATGTAGAGTTCCCATTCATAGATGGGCACTCATCAGTCAATTATTCTCACCAGACTGATCATTAGTGAAACTCTATAAGAATCCTTCTCACTGGAAGAAACGAAACTTCTGTGGCTTAGTCCAAAAGTAGCACTGGTCTGCTGTTATAAAAACATCGATATTTAGAAAGTAGTCTGACTATGTGCCAACTTAACATAATATGAGTAGCATATTATATTCTGTAGGTTATGCCCTCTCCAGCTATAATCTTGCCTCCAGAGAATAAGGAGATGTTTACAATAAGAATATCAATTCTAGATCAAGAAAACCATAATTTAGAATGGTATGTAATTTCTGTGGTACTTTTTTAGTTGCACATTTCTATTTCTTTCCCCAAGTCATCAGCTGTCTTGAAGATTATACTTCCATTTTACGATTCCACTCCCTCTGTCTTGGGGAACAGAGCTGACCTTCTTTAGTAATTATAGTATATATTTGTTGTAGCCTATCCAAGGGTTATTGAGGTATTCACCGATATTCAGTTATAACTTATCTCTGTTACTTTTCTATAGATGTGAATAGATTCCATTACAAAGGAAACATATTTTAAAAGAATTTAATAAGGGCTTACAGTTTCAGGGAGTAAATCAATAACCATCATGGTGTGGAACAAAGGAGCAAGATAGCAGACAAAAAGTAGAGGAGAATGCTTTTTTTAAAATTACTTTTCTGTATCTGACAAAATGTTAATATAAGCAATGTGGGGGAAAGTATTTAACTTGACTCACATGTCTAGGCTACCACCCACCATACATGAAAGTCACAATGTCAGAAACTTGAAGTAGCTAATTATGTAGCATCTGCAGTAAGAAAGCAGAGAGAGATGCGTCAGCGTGATCTACTCACTTTCTTGATTTTACGTGGTCCAGAATCCAAATACAGAGAATGATGTCACCCACATTGGGTGAGTCTTCCCTTCCCAATTAATTGAGTCAATATAATCACCCACAACAATAATCAAAGACCTGATTACCAAATCATCCTAGATATTAAAAGATTGACAATAGGAATTAAATATTACAATAGTTCTTGAAAGTATTCCAATGTAGATGATGAAGCCATACACCTGAAACAAAGCATTAAAATTCTGTTGTAAATTGAAGTACGAAAAAGCTGTGTGGAATTTTTTTATGGAAATAGATACAATGGAAAATACCCACATATAAACAAAAGTACATACACACATTAAAGGATCACGTTACACTCCACAAATATACAGAATTTAATTTTTGAATTAAAAATGAAAATTATGTATGATTGAGGGAAAACACATATCCAAAAAACACTTGATAAATGTCAGAAAAGTTGCCGTGGGCTATTGTCTATGTTCATTATAAGCTAGATAAGTGAAATGTTGAAGGGCAGTATCAGGAGAGACAATCAGCAAATATTGGGGCAAGTGTTTTATTTTTGTTTTCTTTCATTGGTTAATATGCATTTTGTATCCAAGAAAAACTGTGCCACAAGACTGTCTTGAGATGAGATAAAGAAAAGATATTATATAGCATGGAATATATAAAGTGGACTAACAGATATCATTAAGAAAAATTCAACACTCAGGAAGGAGACAATCCAATTTTAGGGTGACTACACTGTGATATGTAGATGAGCAACCTCAAAAACAAGAATGAAAAATAAGATACAGAGAAAAATAAATTTATCATTAATTACTGGACATAAAATGTTTCTCTTGACTGACAAAGGACTTATTAGACAGATTTTTAATTGTATTAATAAGGCCAGAAAAAAATGTGGACAAAGTTGTAAAAGAACTCAGGAGAAAAATGTGTAAATAATATTTGAGATTGCAGTCTGAAAGAGCTTCAAAAATAAAAAAATAAACATGAATGAACCCTCAGGATATTATGGTTTACCAGAAAGCAAATTGTTTAATGCATATTTTCAATAAAAGGTCCAAAGATAAAGGTTTAAACATATAGATATAATAATACTTGTAGGTATTTTTTTTTTTGCAACCTACTTTTAATAAGGGTTCAACTTCTCCTCTAGCCCACCACCCAGCAGAGGTAGTGGAAGAGAAAAGTTATTAGGATAGGCAGATGTGGACCTGTTCAGCAATAGTTTGGGGGCCTACTTGATCTTCTTGGGCAGCAGTTCAGTCCCTTATTAAACACCAAATATGATGTAGCATCTGTAGACCAGTCCTCTAGGCAGGCAGATACCAGACATGAACCAGCAGGTACAGTTTAGTCCTTTCAGGAAACAGATACCAGACAGCTGTAGTTCAATCCTGAAGAAATTTCCAGGCTCTCCAACTGGTATGAGGCAAAAATAAAAATTATAACATTTCATAAAATATTCATTTATACTAAAAAGCGCAAAGCTCACTGAAAATTACAATAGTTTTAGTTTCCTATTTGCTTGAACCTTAACAGATAGTAGCATATTTTCCTCTAAAACCCATGATTTCAGTAGACTTGAATAATTGAATGCATTTACAGAACCAGGCATGAGTTCTTTCTTGTTGAGCAGGACTTAAATCCAGTTAGCTTACAAAGTTATGTGTGCCACTACTGCACCCTTAGTGGTATGTAACCATATTGGTAGGTGTTGTGTCAGGTTGTGTAGAATTGTTAGTTGTTTCTCCTGTGGAAGCTTACAGGTTGACTTTTGACACCGTGAAAGATAGTCCTTAACCATGCTGCATTACGTGCAATTCCAGCTCAGTGGACTCTGGGTCTTGTTTCTGACATTCATGGTGTCTTGAACATTAATGGTTTTCCTTCCACCTCTAGGGGAAAATCAAGCTCAATGCCAGTAAATCTTGAAGGAGAACCTACAGCTACCATTTTACTTTAACAGCATCATCCCTATGTACATTTTAAACACTTGTCCTTATGTCTGATGATAAGTATACTCCTGAACTCTCATGAAGAAAACTCATTGCAACAGAAAGCATTACAGAAAAGCAATCAATCAAAATGCAGAGTTGTGGACTTATGGCTTAAGCTATATTGCAGAAGACAGGACAGAAGCAGTGTCAGAGCCAAATTATCAGAAATTCTGCTGTGAAATGCTTTTTTAGTACTGTTGGAGCTACATCCCTAAAGTATCACTAACATTATTGCCTAAACATGAGCTGAAGAAGGACATCAATAGACAGAGTAATGGGAATAGGAGACTGGAAACATGGACAATCATAAGACCTGAGCCCTACATGAAGAAATAAGGCAAGTCAGGAATGTAGAGAGTGGGAGAAATATTGTTCCCCAGGAAAAAACACATCAATTCTTTATTCTATACTAAGTGGTCAATCCCAAAATATATACATACAAGTAACCTACAGATTAAGCAAGTTATAAAAATAATGTTAAAAGGAGAATAATGAGAAAAAAGAGCAATTGATTTAAAGTTTAGATATTAAAAGAGGTAGGCAGGTATGCTTTTTAATATTAATTTTTAGTTATGTACACCTTTGCATGCCTTGTATAGTAATATGAAAACATGACTGTAGCTACCTGCATTGTACAGAAGATGGAGTTAGATATCTTGGAGCTAGCGATATAGGTGAGTATAAGTAATGTAACATGGGTTGCATTCCCTAGAATACCAAGATTTCTTAAGCAGTGGTAGTCTCCCAACCACTAGTTGCTACTATATTTAATGGGCCAGTGTTAACTGTAAACATCTAAGAGACTTGCCAGTGTGAAATTACAATTGAAAATCCTCTGAGGTGTACAGTTATAAGTTTTATGGTAAATATATTAGTGATTATATTACCAGCTTTTGAGACTTTAGCATCCCAACTGTTTCTCTATCCTGCAGATGAAGTTTTAGCTAGCATAATATAGACTTTTGAGAACAAACATATCTTTACAAACTGCATGTTTAATTTTATTCCCTGTTATCCCTGACCTCAAAATCCTTGTCTTCTGAATATTGAGCATATAACCACTATCCAATACCCATAGCTTATTACTTTTAGATGGAGTCAGATAATATTGCCATATTTTGGTAAGTTGTATCATCTAGTTGACAGATTAAAACTATAACACTGAATAAATTTGAAATTGAGTCATTAGATTTCTTTGTATATAAATGTTAAATTGTTTATAATTTATAGTATAGACCTTATAGATCTTCATATACAATTATATAATGTGCAGTAGAAACCTTAACTTTGCATTTCAATAGTTTGGAGTAGTCAGATATTTATTAACATAAATTCAAAATGGTACAAAATTCGTAATATTCTAAACAAAAACTCATAAACTTTAGTTTTCACCCTGTACCTCCTTTTCTCTGCTTAGTTAGGAAAACCATATGCATCCATTAATGTACTTCATGTTTCCTGACTTCCACATAAACAAAACTACACAGTTTTGTTATTTTAAGCATTATTTTACTTAATAGTAACAAAGTGCATATAGGGACAAATATATTAATATTCTGTAATCTACTTGTATTATTCAGGGTTCTCTAGAGACACAGAACTTATAGGTTGTTTCTATATAGTAAGGGAGTTTGTTAATGACTTACAGTCTGTAGTCAAATTCCCCAACAATGGTCAGCAGTAGCTGTGTATAAAAACCTGAGGATCTAGCAGTCGCTCAGTCCCACCAGGCTTGCAGGCATAGAAAATCGAATCTTCTTACTTCCAATGTCCTTATGTAGATCTCTAGCAGCAAGTGTGGCCCAGATTAGAGGTGTGTGTACCACCACACCTGAAACTTGAGTCTTCCAGACTCAAGATCTAGATCACAGGTGAGCCTTCTAATTCTGGATTGTAATTCACTCCAGATATAGTCAAGTTGACAACCAGAAATAGACACTACACTATTTATAAACAATTTCTTTTTTTTTTTTTCAAAAGAGGAAATTTATTAGCCAGGAAAAGAAACAACATAATGGAGTTGAAAGAGACTTCTTGGAGTAATTAGATTTTGGATATAGCCGATGCCAAAATAGTAGTTATAAAGGTTCATATATAATAGCATGACTAATGATGTGCCTACTCTTGTTTCATGTAAATAAATATTGATTAATCAACAAATAGACAATATTAACAAAAATAAACTTTAAAACCTCTTACATCCCAGAAAAATTCAGCAGATTATTTACCACCACTAGTAAATGAATCTGTAGAGATTTATATGTCAAAACTCTTTAATAAATAAAGGAAACTTAAGAGAACTGAAAAAAGCCAAAGAGAAATAAAGAATATTATTAAGTATGTCAACATAACATATAATGTGAACAACACAAAGTATGAGAGATATAAAGGAGCAGAAAATATTTCAACTACCAATGGCTAATCATTTTTCAACTCCTGTGTGGTAAAATCCTATTCATCTTGGAGACTCAATGAAATCTAAGTAAGACAAACCATTCAGAGACCATAGAAAAAGTACATTATTATGCAAGGTTGAAAATCAAAGATAATGTAAAATCTTGAAATCAGAAAAGAATCAATAACTGCTGGTGAGATTTCAGAGAAAAGTGAACTTGTATGCATTGCTGTTGGTAATATTAACTGGTAGAGCCATTATGCTATCAGAAGTGTAGTAATTTTTAAACTACAGAAGTTTTAATATATGATCCAGCTATAACTAAACTCCTATGTGTTTACCAAAAGGACTTTAAGCTGACATGTCATACATGTCATAGAGATGTTTGCACTTCAGTGGTTATTGCAACATTATTCATGATAGTTAAGTTAGGGAGCAGCAATTGTACTATGGAACAGATCAGTTGATTTCCTTAAGACACCATAACAGCAATTGGTCTCTCAGTCATTGTTGGCTCCCTGCTGGCAGGTCTAGGAGAGAGGAGAGAACCTGGTCAAGGCTGGTCTGTCCAGGGCTGAGCAGGATGGTGAGTGTCGAAGGCCCAAAAGAAACACACCAGGCCAGGAGTCTTGTTGAAGCAGGAACTCAAATTTTTTGTATCAGCCCCTTGCTTATATAAAGAAGGCAAAGGGGGTGGGCATTTAGGTATGGGAAGAGATGACCTAGGAGGCAGGGAAGAGAAAGGGGTGACTGTCAGGACCAATAGCAAAGCTCATCAGCAACTTTCCCACCCCTATGGCATTGATTTCCCTTGGCCACACACAGCACTACATGTTCATGTGCCAGGGAGGCACACCCTGCGACCATCAGTGTCCCCCACAGAGCAGGGGCTGCTGGCCAGAGCTGAGATCCCCAATGGTGGGGGTATCCCCAAGACAAGGCAGCGGCGTCTCATCCAGCCAAGGTGCACACCCAGTCCTGCTGAGCTGGCAACCCCTCCTAATCGCCTGCCCGCCTGCCAATCACTGCAGGGGGGAGGAGGCCAGGGATACCCCCGACAATTCATTAGATATTATTCTTGTGTCTGCATGAAAATGTATATAATGGGATCATGGAACAATTAAAGTAATACCAGAATAATGAAAAAATCTAAATAAATAAATTCCTCCATAGAAGTTTATGCTGTCAATTGGACCTGAGTTAGTGCTGGTGTCTACTAAGGCTCTTCCCATCTATACTTGCATGTTGACTAACTAGTTGACCTTATTTAGACAACCGCAGTGGTTCTACGTTTCTTAATACAATAGCCCTGTTATGGCCAGAAGATATTCCAGTCTAGTCTTCCATGACCTCTTATATCTATTCTCCTTTTCATTTAACAATGCAAAATTATGGTGAATATATGTTTTAGATTTTTCTGCTGTCTTCTGGATCAGTCTAGAATGCTAAATTACCTCATCATTCACAGGATCAACTGTCTACAGAATGTAATTATTTGGTTGGAATATATTTGGTATGAAGGACATGACCCAAAACTTCAACACTTAACTAATATTTAATGTCATAGTTCTAGAAACATGCTCACGTTTAAAAACAAATACCTATTCTGAGTGTTTCTGTGATTTATTTCATATTTTTCCTTACAGTTAAAATATTTGGGGAGTTGGTTTATGAAATTTATATTTTGAAGAGAAAACAAGGCTGCACAATTACACCATTATTTTACTCATCAGTACTTCAAGACAATATTCTATTTAACATTTTATTATGAAATAAGACTTTATTTCAGCTGTCATTTTAAAAAATTTCCAGTTCAAATTTATGTACTACAAAACAGACATCTTCTAAAAGTGTAATCCTTTAGTTGTCATCTATAGATTTTCTTGACATGACCAAGCACAGCCCTTTAATAACTTTCACCCTCCAGTAAGCACCACATAAATAAGATAAAATTACTTCTCTGAAGTAGGAAACACAGACTGTTTCTAGATAATTTATTAACACACAGATAAAGCTACTTTCCAATGACAGATTTCAAAAATATATTATTGTATATTAGGCAATTTCAGAATATAGATTAAAACAAACAAATTCTTGTCCAGTCTTATACCAATATATTAATTTCAAAACTTTATTCAATGTGTAAAATAAGCCAAGCATCTTTAAATTTGTTTCTCAACTGTAATAGTTCCACATGTTCAAAAATGGAGGTTTTAAATTTTTTACACAAAATTTTAATTGGAAAAGTAAATGAATATTATATCTGAATTTAAGTGGTCAAATTCTATAGATTTTCATATATGTTTTGTACATACATCTATGCAAACGTAACTGACTGATCAGTACTTAACTATTTAGACACTTTGTGGTGTGCTTAGATGTGTACGATTTTGCGGACAATCCTAAGTGAAAGACTAAGGAAAGTTAATTCTATTGACTCACCTACTGTTCATATAAAACTACATTATTGAATTGTTTAAGGATATAAATACTAGAGAAGGTGATTGTTTTAGACCATGTACATTGTTACCAATATCACTGTACAGTTAGTAATGATGAAAAGAGTTTTCTTTTGGGTCACGGTATTTAAAATCCAAGGTTGAGAGTACATACCTAGTGCTGAACACATCACTGGCTGATTTGTGAGATGGTACTTGTCATCATATTCCAAGAGACATGGAGATAATTTGATTGGGAGGAATTCATTTCCAAATGATATATGTAAATTTCTAAGAAATTTTAAGTAAGTCATGACTTTTATATTTTATAATATCCCATAGTAATGTTTTTCTTTTGGAAGTAATTTCCTCTGTAAACTAATGAGTTAATTTTATTCAGTAGCCAATGTCAGTCTATATTTTTAAGTTGTTTCTATATCTCAGTCAGATATTGTTAGGTCCATTTTAGTCATTAGCATCATTATTTCTTTGTTCAGTTTTTGTTTGAGTGTCAGACAAATTTCACTTGTCTATTTGTGAGAGTATGGTATTGAAATCTCCCACTGTTAATATATGGGGTTTGATGTGTGATATAAGTTTTACTATTATTTCTTTAACATATGTGGCTACCCTTGCATTTGGAGCATAGATATTCAGAACTGAGTCATCATTTTGTAGAATTTTTCCTTCAATGAATATAAAGTGCCTTTACTATTCCATTTTATTAAGTTTGGTTTGAAGGGTTTTTTTTGTTTTTTTTTTTTTTTGTTTTTTTTTTTTAGATATTGAATGGCTATACCAACTTGATTCTTAGGTCCATTGCTTGGAAAATCTTTGTTCAACCTGACATAATGTCTATCTTTGATTCTGAGGTATAGTTCCTGTATGCAATAGAATGGTGGATCCTGTTTTTGCGTCCATTCTTTTTGCTTGTATCTTTTTATTAGGAAATTTAATTTACTAATACTTAGAGATATTAATGACCAATAATTGTTAATTCCTGTTATTTTGCTATTTGTGTTGGTAGAGCGTGTGTGTGCTTCTCATCCTTTGATTTTTCTGGTGTGAAATTTTTTTATTGTCTGGGTTTTGCGGTTATAGTTAAACTATTTGGGTTGGAATTTTTCTTCTAGTACCTTCTATTGGGTTGAAGTTATGGGTAGGTATTGCTCAAACTTAGCTGTGCCATGGAAAAATTCAAATTTTTTATTATTATTATTAGTATTAGTATTAGTATTATTGAGAGTTTTGTTGGGTATTGCCAAGTCCTGCATGAAGAATAGATGATATAATATAGTTCACACCCCTGGAACACAGCTATCTGGGTATTTGCCTTCAAGAGTATTGGTAGTTTCTAGACTTGAAGCCTGTTTGCATAATAATGAACATATTTTTATGTTCCTCCTTAGGGGATTGCTGTCCTTTGCAAGGTTAATGTCTTCATGCTAATTAGAAACAGCAGGAGTCTGGGAGGCAAGGGTGGGTCCATTGTTCCTCAGCAAAAAAATGGTAAATACTGAGACCCATCAGGGCCTCCCTTTAGTCTGTGGGAAAGAGCATAATTTCTCAAGCATGCAAAGTATAAGAATTCTCTTGGTCTGTGTTTTCTATATTGCTTCTATTACCATTTCTAGTTCTTTCCTCAACAGTTTTTCATTGTTTATTTGTTAGTTGTAAGACTCTAGAGAGCCTTAACTTACCTCTGAGTTCACCCTCCATGTGTTCAACATGGAGTCAGGGATTGATGCAAAATGGAAGAGGATTTATTAACTCAGCATGCTGAGGTCACTCTGCATACCAAGACAGGAGAGCAACCTTGTGAATCTTATTCAGGGACCTTATATTTGGATTTTAGAGCAGCTGCCATTAGGCACAATGTGATTGGCAGAACAGTGTGACTTTTAAACTGATTGGTCTTTAGGGAATGAGGTAACAGGGGCTTAATCAGCCCCTCCCTTCCAGCCTACGTGCTCTCTAACCTGTTTCTTCCAGGACTAGATGGGTGCCCAAGTGCTCGGAGGGGAGAGGAGACCCTGGTGGAATATCTCAAAGTTCCCAAGCTGACTTCTCAAAGTGATTTATTCATTTCCTCCATTTTTTTGGTTTTGTTTTTCTGAATTTCCCTAAGGGATATATTCAATTCTTCTTTATGGATCTTAATCATCTTCATAAAGTTCGGTTTGAGGTGTTTTTCTAGTTGGTGTAGTACTATAGCTTAGGTGCTCACATTATGCATAGGCTGTTGTTTCTTGTGTTTTCATGCTGGGCTCTAGACATTGAATATAGAGTAGTTAAAGGTCTAGGTACAGATTTTTGAGTTTGACTTTTTTGGATTGGTATTTTGTTCATTGGTACCTGTTTTATCTCTAGTTTTCTGGTCTGTGTTGCCTCAGCTTCTTCCAGTCTGTGTGGTCTCTGGTCGAGCAGTAAGTCCATGTCCCTGTTGGAGTCTGGGACATGCTAAGTAAAAAGAGCATGTGGCTGGTGATAGGGTATGGGAACAATGAGGTAGTGAGATTCTGTGGAACTTATGGGGGAGACAGCTTTCCAGGACTTCTTCCAGTCTGAGATGTCTGTAGTAGATCAGGGATTCTCTCTGCAAGACTGAACTCCTGTAGTGCAGGGAGTCTCTGCCCCAGTTGAGGTCTGAGGCATGGCAACTAAAACGACTCAGGACTGGGGGTTATCATAGAGGAATGCTCAAATAGTGAGATAGTAAGGGAGTTTGGCAATGTAACAGCATACCATGTCCATGTCTGTGTGGTTTCTGGTAGATAAGAGAGTATTATCCCCAACCTGAGGGATGTGCATTTGGTTAATAAGCTGATTTTTGTTTGTATAAGTTCCTCTGCCCTAGTCTTGGGCTGGCATATGGTGATTATAACAGTAGGTGCCTGGAGTTATGGTAGGCAGCATTTGAGAGAGTGGGGGCATTTGGTGGGCTGACAACCTACCTGAACTTTTCACTCATTTTGATCTCTGGTCGAGTGGGGAGTTGCTGCCCCTGTTGGAGACTGAGGCACAATAAATAGGAGGGTGAAAGACTGGTGGTTGGGTTGGAGAATGCTTAGAGGGTGTGGATGTTTCTGTGTAAGATCAAGAAATGTAGACTGTGTACTAGAAAAAAATCATTCACAGTGATAAAAACCACTGGGAAGAAACATTGAACAAACTTAAACTACAGATGCACTTACTGTAAAGTACAGTTATTCATGATTAAATTTTGAAAACAAATGTATATAGGTTGGCAATTATTATTAGCTAAAGAATTAAGGTAAGAAAAGAGAGAAAGAGCCAAAAAAGCAACCTCACACATTTTTGGGAGCTATCAGGGCATTGAGTTATTTATGTAAGGGAGAATATAAGAATATTACTCATAAGAAATTTAAAAAACAAACAAACTGGTATTTCTGAACAGTGGAAAGAATGAGAGAATATAACAATTCTGTGGTTTCTACAAGACAAATGAAGTAACTTTTATGTATGTTTCTCATTGAAATAGCCACTAGTAACTTGGAGATGATAATGGATTGATTATTTATTTATTTATTTATTTATTTATTTATTTATCTATTTAATATATTTTAGTTATTCCCTTTGCATTCTTATCACTGCTCCATTCCTGGGCACTCCCTCCCACATTCCTTCCTCCAACTCCTACTCCCCTTCTTCTATGAGCAAGTCTCTGCAAGGCTAGGCACATCATCTCTCACAGAAGCCAGACAAGACAGCCCAGCTAGAGCAACATATCCCACTTACAGGCAACAGCTTTTAGGATAGACCTGACTCCACTTGTTCCGGACACACATGGTGACCAAGCTGCACATCTACTAAATATGTTTTAGGTCCAGGAAGTATGTATTCTTTGGTTCATGGTTCAGTCTCTGAGAGCTCAAATGGTCCAGGATAGTTGACACTGTTGGTTTGCCAGTGGAGTTCCTATCACATTCAGGCTCACAATTTTTCTTCTTATTTATCCATAAGAGTCCTCAAGCTCCATCTACTGTTTGACTGTGGGTGTCTGCATTTGTCAGAGTCAGCTGTTGGGTGGAGCCTTTCATAGGATAGCCATACTTAGTTCCTGTCTGCAAGCATAAGAGCATATCATTAATAATGTCAGGGATTGGTGCTTGTCTCAAGTAGGGCCAATTTTTGGTTAGCCATTTTTATCAGTTTCTGCTTCATCCCCTGTGCTTGCATTTCCTGTAGACAGGAAAATTTTGGGGTCAAAAATTTGTGGGTGAGGTAACATCCTTATTGATCCACTGGGGTCCCTACCCAACTACAGGAGGGGGGTCTCCTCAGATTCCAAATGTTATCAGTCACAGTTAAGGTCACCCGCCACCCATTGATTCCCAGGTTACTGTCTTCTCACGGAGATGCTCTCCAACTTCTCAACTTGTGAGTTGTAGATTTCCATTCATTCTTATGGCCATCTATCTCCTTTGTTCCTCTACACACCTGATCCGTAATTCCTTCATTTCCTCTCTCTCCTAACTGTCTCCCTACATCTGTCTCTTATGACTATTTTATTTCCCCTTCTATATTAGATTCATGCATCCTCACTTTTGCCTTCTGTCTTTTATGGTTTATTTGTATCTGTGGAATGTAGCATGAATATCCTGTATTACATAGTTAATATCCACTTATAAGTGAATACATACCATGAATGTCCTTTTGGGACTGGGTTACCTCACTCAGGATGATATTCTCAAGTTGCATCCATTTGTAGGCAAAATTCATGGTGCCTTTGTTTTTAATAGCTGAATAGTATTCCATGTGCAGATCTACCCTATTTTCTTTATTCATTCTTCAGTTGACTTCTTCAGTTGCTTCCAGATTCTTGCTATTATGACTAAGGATGCTATGAATACAGTTGAGCATGTGTCTTTGTGGGATAGTGGACCAACCTTTACATATATGTCCAGGAATTTTATCGCTGTGTCTTGCAGTAAAAACTATTCCCAGTTTTCTGAGAAACCACCAAATTGATTTCTAATGTGGTTACACAAATTTGCCCTCCCACCAGCAATTGATTAGTGTTGCTCTTGCTCCAAACCCTCATCAGCATGTGCTATCACTTAAGTTTTTGACTTTAGCCATTCTGACCAGAGCCAGATAGACCCTCAGAGTAATTTTGATTTGCATTTTCCTGATGAGTGAGGACTTTGAACATTTCTTTATGTGTACTTCTCAGCCAGCTGAGATTCCTCAAGAATTATATGTACCCCATTTTTTTGTTTTTTTGTTTTGGGGGGTTGTTGGTATCTAACTTCTTGAGTTCTTTATATATTTTTGGATATTAGTCATCTGTCAGCTGTAAGATTGGTGAAGGTCCTTTCCCATCTGAAGGCTGCAATTTTGTCCTATTGATAGTGTGCTTTGCCTTACAGAAGCTTTGCAGTTTCATAAGGTCACATTTATCAATTGTTGATCTGAGAGCCTGAGATAATAGTGTTCTGTTCAGGAAATTGTCTCTGGTACCAAATGCATTCAAGGGTATTTCCCACTTTCTGTTCTATCAGATTTAGTGTACGAAGTTTTATATTGAGGTCTTTGATCCACTTGGACTTGAGTTTTGTGTAGAGGATAAATATAGATCTATTTTCATTCTTCTATGTATAGACATTCAGTTAGCCCAGTACCATTTATGGAAGATGCATTTTTTCCCTGTTGCATGGTTTCGGCTTCTTTTTCAAAAATCAAGTGTACATTGTTATCTGGGTTTATTTCTTGGTGTTTGATTCAATTCCATTGATCAATGTGTCTGTTGTGACTGACTATATGGTCAATTTTGGAGATGGATCCATGAGGTAATGAGAAAAGAGTATATTCTCTTGTATTAGTGTGAAATACTCTATAGATGTCTGTTAGGAGAATTTGATTCAAAATGTTAGTTTCATTATTCCTATTTAGTTTTGTCTGGATGAACAGTCAGTTGGTGTGAGTGGGGTGGTGAAATCTCCCATTATTAATGTGTAGAGTTTGATATGTGATTTAAACTTTAGCAATGTTTCATTTACACGTGTGGGGGCCCTTGTGTTTGGGCATTGATATTCACAATTAAAATATCATCTTGGTAGATTTTTCGTTTGGAGGCTATGAAGTGTCATTCCCTGACTATTTTTTATTAATTTTGTTTGAAAGTCTATTTTATTAGATATTAGGATGGCTACTCCAGGTTACTTCTTTGGTCCCTTTGTTTGGAAAACTTTTTTCCAGTCCTTTACTCTGAGGTAATGCCTGACTTTATGGCTGAGGTATGTTTTTTATATGCAGCAGAATGATGAATCCTGTTTTCACATCCATTCTGTTAGCCTGTTTCTTTTTATTAGGGAATTGAGTCTATTGAGGTTGAGAACTATTAATGTCCAGTGAAAGTTATTTTCATGTTATTTTGATGTTGGTGATGCTGTATGTGCATGTGTGCACACACGTGTGCATGTGTGTATGTGTGTATGTGCGTGTGTGTGTGTGATTTTCTTCATTTTACTTGTATGAATTTACTTATTTCATGTGTTTTCTTGGATATAGTTATTATCATTGGGCTAGAGTTTTTCTTCTAGTATTTTCTGTAGTGTTGGATTTGCGGACAGATGTTTGAATTTTCATGTTTTTGAAATTTCTTGTTTTCTCCATCTATGGTGATTGAGAATTTTGCTGTGTATAATACTCTGAGTTGGCACCTGTGACATTTTTTAGAGGTTGCAAGAAATCTGTCCAGGACTTTCCAGGTTTTAGAGTGTCTGTTGCTAAGTCAGGTGTAATTCAAATAGGTCTTCCTTTGAATGTCACTTGGTCTTTTTCGCTTGCCATGTTTAATATTCTTCCTTTGTTCTGTAGATTTTGTGGTTTGATCCTTATGTGGTGGTAGAATTTTCTTGTCTGATTCAGACTAACTGGTATTCTAACTGGTATTCTATATTCTTCTTGTTTTTTTTTTTTTTCTGGGCCTTGGACTTGGGACTCTTCACCTTCTTTTATTCCTATTATTCTTAGGTCAGGTTTTCTCATGGTATCCCAAATTTCCTGGAGGTTTTATATCAGAAGTTTTGTAGGTTTAACATTTTCTTTGAGTGATGTATCAGTTTCTTATATTGTATCTTCTATGCCTGAGTTTTTCTTTTCTACTTCCTATATCCTCTTGGTGATATTCTCATCTGTTGTTCCTGTTTTCTTCCCTAGGTTTTCTATCTCTAGGATTCACTCAGTTTGTGTTTTCCTTATTGCTTCTGTTTCCACTTTCAGGTCTTGCACAGTTTTATTTCTTTCCTTTACCAGTTTAATTATATTTTCCTGAATATCTTTAAGGGATCTGTTTTACCTTTAAAGACCTCTACCTGGTTTATTGTATCTCCCTGTGTTTCTTTAAAGAATTTACTAATTTCCTTTTTAAAGGCCTTTATGATCTTTATGAAATTAAATTTAAGATCATTTTCTGGTGCTTCAATTTTGTGAAGTGGAAACATCTGTATTCTTTGGAAAGTCAGTGGTGTTGAATAGTATTTTGCTGGAGCAGATATGTGAAGGAGTATTTTCTTGAAGCAGACACAGGTGAAAAAGTGTTTTGCTAAATCACACATGTAGAAAGACACATGATGTTAATAAGAAATATAAAGATAACCCAATAGACAGTGGACAATGCTAAATGGTATTAATATCCCTAACCATTGTTTATTGGTCATTATTTGCCATTACTCCATAGAGAGAACTGCACCAAATACTTATGGTGCTCTGGCAGCTTCTTGCCACTTCTGACTCCCACTGATTGGCAGAGTGAAGTGTAAGTTACTGTATTTATGTCAGCAGATACAGGCACACATGGAGTTTTGCTAAAACATATTCACATGGAGTTTCACTGAAGCAAGTCCTGTGGGAGGCAATTCCCATGAGAAGATACATGATGTTTGGAAGGAGTATGAATAGCACTCAGTGGACAGTGACAGGGCTTGCATAGCTAGCTTTGGAATACTTTTTTTGGTCTACTGTCTTTGTCTTCCCTGATCTTTACTTCCTTTAGAAAGGCACAGCAGAGAACTTCTCCTGACATCCCTACTGGTCCTGGTCACTCCTCTGGACTCATGCCGATTCAGCAGAGGCCTGGCTGTTTCTGATAAATCATGTAACTGCTGCTGATTCACGTTTGGTATTCTGACACTACTGAACTGGATTGTTCACAATACAGATTGGACTCACCCTCTAAAAACAATTTCTAAACAGGGCCAAATCCCCTGTGTCCAAATAACCTTTCTTTTTTATTACCTCTGGTAGGTGGTAGGCTAGAAGGGTGGTTAAAGCATTTAAATACCCTTATTAAAAGTAAGTTTTGAAACATCAAGCCAACATCCATGGCTTTCTGTAATAGGGTACCTGTGCTCTGAAAGTGTGATATTGCTATGACTTTTGTTCATTGTGTTCCTTCCAGGGTCTTTAGCCATCTGGATAGCCTGGTTCTTGATGTTTGTATTGTAGAGTTATTGGGAGGGGGTTAACCTTGATGGTCCTGTTGTGGCAGGCCTCTGATTGGTATCCCTGGCCAGTATGATTCCACGTCTGCAGGTTTGTATGTTTTAGGAGCCAAAGGTCAGATGATGATCGATGGAGAGGTGGTGGAAGAATGGCAATCCACCTGGGCTAGCAGGCTGCTCAGAGCAACTTGGCATGCTGCAGAGACTCAGAAAGCAGGGAAAATGGTTTGGAGGATAGATGCTTACAGGTATGGTTCTGTTCAACAGGTTTGATAAAGTTGGGAGGAGAAGTGGTGGGTGAATGGAGGTCTTCCTTGGATATCAGGTTGCTCAAGACAGCTTGGATTTCTCCAGAGGAGTAAGCAAGAAGGGAAATGGGTGGGGAAATGGAAGTTAACCTACATGGTTCAGGTTAAGATGCCTGATGAAGGTGGAAGGAGAGATGGCAGGAGACTGATAATGGGTTTATTATATATACAGAATCTAGTCATGGAAAATGAAACCCTAAGAAGAGCATATAAAACAGAAACTTAAACTACGTAATCCCAAAATGTGTGCATTTTTTCCAAAATACTGGAAGAATAGACCGTTCTTAAACATTTACAATATTTCTATATAAGATACAATTTTATGAAATAACAGGGAATGCAGATGGGCTTTTTTTTTTAATATGAAAACTTTCAATACTCAAGTTCTCAATTCCCTTTTAATAATAGCCTTTAAGTAAGACATGAAATCTTGGTTTTCAACTTGATATTGTCTTTGTACATGGTTATTACTATCACCCTGAGTAAAATTTAGGACAGATTGAATATGCACAAGTAAAAATGTAAACTAAATTTAGATATCGTGACTCATTAATGTTGATCTGTAACTTGAAGATTATTTACTATGTATTTGTGTGTGTGATTGCACACACGTGACCGTGTGTGCGTGCACACAAACGCATTACACACACACACTACATACAATCAGGAGAATTTATATTGCAAAGAAAGGCATTAGATCCCCTAGAACTAGAGTTACAGGTGCTTATGAGCCACCAAGTGTTTGCTGGGAACTGAGGGTAGTTCTTCTGCAAGAGAAATAAATGTCCTCAACTGTTGAGTACAGAACTAGAAATGAATAACAATACAGAAATTTGATCAGTATAAACTTTCAAATTACTAAATTAAATAACTTATTATTCATGTTGGCCTAGGAAACAGTTTTATATATGCACTTTGCAAGCTTTTATTGTGATCTTCAGCCTGTTCCTCAATATCTTGGCCTAAATATATTAATATGTGATATTAATTGTAACTTGTAATGTCAAAAGTTTTTAATACAGACAATTGAAGTAAATAAAAAACTTGTCAATATATTTCTTCTATAAAAGTATATTTTGTAAGCAAACTAATTGAAATTCAAGTGAGCTTTATAGATTTTTCAATTATTAAAATAATTACAATGCAATATTTGATTATTATTTATATATAATTTAAGTGATACAAATCTGTAAGAAAAATAGTAATCCCAGAGTTTTGGGCTCTAAGGGATTTTAAAATTTGTTTTAATTTTTGAGATTTTATAACAATCAAGAACTAGTTTTACTACAGAGTTTATTGTCAACTTTAAAACTATAAAAGTCAACCATAAAAGTCATTTGCATGTAATTATTTTTCTTCAATACCTCCTTATTTGTTGGAAATTTTAAAGACACAAATAAGGTTATGTTTTTATTTTCCTTCTTCCAAATATCATCACTAAGAATAGTTCAGGTTGGATTTACCGAAATCGCTTCTCAGTTTTGTTGTTCAAGCAATAAGATAGAATAATTTGCATAACATTTCAGACACCACTTTTATTTATGTTTAATATGCATAAGTTGATTTTAGCAATTCTACGTTTGTTATTCAATTAATTTTGTGGATTTCTAGTTTATTTTACTAATGCTTGTTATTTTTCCTGCCTAATTTAGAGCTGGGGTCTTAATATCAGTCACCTGAATTCTTAAAAATATACATTGGAGCCCATATAAGCCTAGATTATTGAAATCACTGCTTCAAGTGCTAACAGATGTGAGTTGCTTTAGACTAATCACTGTTTATAAGCAAACTAGAAAGCTTGAGAGACTACTTATGAGGTAAAGGAACAGACACTATTCTTTTTACCTTAAGAGCCTAAACAATATCTTTGCATTTAGCTAAACAGAGCTATAATATTTAGTTTTTCTGAGGTTTTATTAGCTTATAAACATATCTAATTCTTACAATCACAACATACCCCATATCAACCAAATCCTATTCACAGGTGGTCAAACACAGAATGGTTTGAAAGAAAGAAAGAAAGAAAGAAAGAAAAAATAAGGAAAGAAAGAAAGAAAGAAAGAAAGAAAAGCAGACTACAAGTAGTAAGTTCTATATGATCTATGAGTGATTTTGTTCTTCAAGTTTTATTTACCAAGAATTAGATCCCAATATTTATGTTATTGAAATAATAGAACATAAAATGTCATTAATGATAAATCATCGATGTTGTCCTAGAGAATTTTAATCGCTGACTATTCAGACAGACTGGGCCTAATGGTCAGAACAATGGAAGGCTACATAAAAGGCCTGGCCATGTTCATGAAAGTTGGACAATCCCAGTGTGCACCTTGGATGAACTCATTTATTTTGTGATTTGGAGTTTAATTCCATAACTTGAAAAGTAAGCAGAACATAGGTGAAGTGCGGGCTACAGCTTCTCCTAGGCTTAACCTGTTCTGCATAGGACTG
The DNA here is from genome assembly GCA_019843965.1 of Rhynchomys soricoides. Classification (NCBI taxonomy): domain Eukaryota; kingdom Metazoa; phylum Chordata; class Mammalia; order Rodentia; family Muridae; genus Rhynchomys; species Rhynchomys soricoides. The sequence goes on from JADRCH010007279.1 coordinate 959,026, forward strand.
AGTAACTTTCTGTTTTTCTTAAAATATTATGATATATTCAAATGATCATTAAATCCTGTGTCCTGCTCTTTGAATTTTCCCAAATTTTGAGCTTTATAAACTACCATAAGACCTACCAAACCTCAGATGTTCTGTTGTAGCAATATAATCTAACCAAGAATAAGAAGACAAGGTAGAAACTGAGATGCAAAAATTAAAACCCAAATTGTCCCAGTAAAAATAGAAGCTTAATGATCTTTAAATTCGTATGAGAATAAAAGGGAAAGGAAGCAATTTGATGGCAACAGCAAAACAAACAAGCAAACAAACAAACAAAAAACAACTTGAACAACAAAATATTTAGTGCTATGATAGTTTCTGTAGAGGCCGGTTGCAGGATGGAGAATATAAGAATTTAGCTGAGACTTAGAAAAAAAAATCTATAGAAATTAAAAATGTAACTCACAATGTTGCGTTAAAAATAAAATAATTAGAAACTTCAACAAAAATATCATTTGAATAATAAAAACTCCAAAAACAAACAAACTGTATTCAACCTAAAGGGGAAAACACACAAGGTTTACTATGTACCTAAAGAAACTCAGCTGATAAACAAAAATAAAAACAGAATATCCCAGGAGGGCAGTTTAAATCCATAAAATGGTGGGTTTTAAAAAACCAAGAATTCAAATATCTCTCTTTAAATATTTCTAATTTCTTTCTTGTTGAAACTTTTGAAATCCTATCTTTTAGCCTTTTGAGGTACGGGATACAGAACTATAATAGATGTAAATAAAGTTTGACTAATGGTTAAAAACAGTATTCTACTTGTTAGAATAATTTCAGATGTATAGTACTTAGTATTTTAACATGTTTCAATTCATTTCTCCACTTTATATTCCTATTTTTAATTGTTGCAGAAGATTCTGATTCCTTTCATGGCAGCTTTATGTCTTTTATGTAGAAGGAGAGAAGTAACAAAGATGCTGCCCCAAAGCAATGCTTCTATGGAAACAGCTTCTTCTACTTGATTCCCAAGTTAAATATGAATGATCTGTCATATTAATTTTGATATTTATAAATACCAAGTACGATAGTTTTCCATTTTGTTGCACTTCCTCCATAGATATATGGATGGTTTTGCCTGTTAGATGAGTTTACTCCACATTGTACCTGGAAGCATTTAAAGAAATAAAATTTACTAAATAAAGGAATCTGATGAAAACACATCACAAAAATAAACGTCTTTATCAAAGCTTTTTGCATTTCATAACTGAATCTTTTCTTTACAAGGAGATATGAATAGAAAATTAATCATTAAGGTGTGAATATAATATAGTTTTGGATTTCTAATTCTCAGTGGGTTAAAAGAAATAGAGGAGATGGAATTAGGAAAGAGATGTGAGGAGCTGGGGATGAGAATTAGATGGATATATAAGTTATAAATGTGGAAATTTTGAAAAAATACATAAAATATATTTTAAATATAAACTTTATAATGCCATTCAAGTAAACCTTTCTTCAAATAATAGTGAAGATGGCAACATTGACAATACATCATATTTTTGGTTTACAATTAAAAGGTTTCTAAGAATTAATGTTAATTGCTTGGTAGTTACAATGCATTTAATGAATATTTTATAAGAATTACAATGAATTTCAGTTCCCCATGTATTAAATTGAAATTTTTGAGTAATAAAAAATGAAAAACTACGTCAATGAGGCATGTAAACAAAACAATGCTCAGACATGAACAGAAATATTCACAAAGCTCACATATATATTCAACTATTTACTCTATTTACTAGATCTTTTGTGGCTTAATGTTGAAGTAAAGGTAAATATATAAGCAGATAAAATTAGCAATAGAAAGTTTAATATAAAGACCTGTACTTTTTGGAAAATCATTCCTTTTTCTTTTCTTTTGTAGTACAGTCTATTGGGTAAAAATTATCAAATTATCAATACAACCATTACAGACAGAATGAAATTTACTTCTTACAAAATACTCTTACCAGGACCTCTTTCATGTCTTGTTTCTCAGAATGTGGAGGATGGAGTTCAGCATGGAAGTCACCACTGTGTACACCATGGTGATAGACCATGACCTCAGGGAGGAAGCTCTCAAGGTCTGTCTGAATGACCATCTTAGGCAGCTGTAAATAATTCCTTTATCTTAGTATCTCTTGCATATCGATGCTCCTAAGAATTTTGAAACTTGATATTTTAATAATTTCATGTATATATTCCATATATAATATTCCTTTAGAACTTTATCTTGTTTCTTAGTAGTTATAGTGTCTTGGCTATCATTGGCATGTCAAGCTCAGCAGAGCCAAGTGATTCCCATGATTCCACTCTCTACTTTCCTAGCTTGCCCTCTCTCTGCCCTCGGTTCTGTAAGGTGACATTTAGGAACTGATAAATTCAATGTCTGCAGGGTCTAGATAAAATCAGAAATTTGTCAATTTTTATTTTGGTTTTTATTTTTTATTAATCATTTTATTTATTTTCATTTCAAATGATATCCCCTTTCCTGGCTACCTCTCCAAAAACCCCTGATCTTATTCCCCTTCTCCCTTCTACCCTTTGCCTCTATGAGGATGCTCTTCTGCCCATTCACTCACTTCCAACTCTCTGCTCTAGCATCCCCCTTCGCTAGGACATCAAGTCTCCACAGGGTCAAGGACCTCCTTTCTGATTGATGCTAGATAAGACCCCCCCCCACTATATATGTATCTGGAGCCATGGATCACTTCATGTATACTCTTTGGTTGATGGTTTAGTCTCTAGGAGCTCAGTGTGGTCTAGTTAGTTGATTTTATTCATTCTATGGGTTGGTTGTAATCCCCTTCTGCTCCTTCACACTTTCCCTTAGCTCTTCCACTGGGATTCCCAGGATCAGTCTGGTGATTGGTTGTGAGTATCTGCATATGTATTGGTCAGCAAGTGCTTCTTGGCATCAGCAATAGTTTCAGGATTTGGTGTCTGCAGAAGGGATAGATCCTTAGGTGGGACAGTCTCTGAATGGCTTTTCTTTCAGTCTCTGTTCCACTTTTCCTGTCTTTCCATTGGATAGGAACATTTCTGCATTAATAATTTTCAGATGGGTGGGTGGCCCTATCCCTCAACTGGGGGCCATGCCTATCTACCTGGAGGTGTTTTCTTTGGGTTCTATCTCTCCGTTATTGCGTATGTCAGCTAAAGTCATCCAAGTTGGGTCCTGGAACCTCTCGCTTTCGTGGCATCTGGGACTTTCTAGTGGCTACGCCCAGTTCCCCATACTCCCCTGATACATATTTATATTTAATTTTCTGACACTCTGTACTTCTCTCATGTCCCTTCCCATACCTGATCTTGCCCCCTGTTTTCTCTTCCCCCTCCTCCCTCCCTCCAAGATCCCTTCCTCCCTCTACCACCTGTGATTATTTTGTTTCCCCCTTTATGTTGGATTGAAGCATCCAAACTGGTCTTCTTTCTCTTTAAGCTCCATACAGTTTTTGGTTTGTATCTAGGGTATTCTGAGCTTTTGAGCTAATATCCACTAACCAGTAAGTACATACCTGTGTTTTCTTTTGTGTCGGGATTACTTCACAGAGGATGATATTTTATAGTTCCATCCACTTGCCTGTGAATTTCATGAAGTTATTGTTTTCAATTGTTCAGTAGTAGTCCATTGTGTAAATGTACCATATTTTCTGTATCCATTCCTCTGTGGAGGGACATCTGGGTTGTTTCTAGCTCATGGCTACTATAAATATGGCTGCGATGCACATAGTGGAGCCTATGTCCTTGTTATATGTTGGAGCATCTTTTGGGTATATGTCCAGTAGTGGTATAACTTGGTCTTCAGGTAGAACTGTTGTTGCCAGTTTTTTTGAGGAACTACCAGATTGTTTTCCAAAGTGATTTTACCAGCTTGAAGTTCCACCAGCAGTGATAGCGTGTTCCTCTTTCTCCACATCCTGCCAGCATCTGCAGTTAACTGCGTTTTTGGGCTTAACCATTTAAATTGGTGTGAGATGGAATATTAGGGTCATTTTGAATTGTATTTCTCTGATTACCAAGAATGTTGAACATTTCTTTAAGTGTTTCTCAGCCATTCAGGATTCTTTAGTTGAGAATTCTTTTTTTTTTAGCTCTATACCCCATTTTTAATAGGATTAATTGGTTCTCTGGAGTCTAACGTCTTGAGTTGTTTGTTGATTTTGGAAATTAGCCCTCTAACAGATGAAGGGTTGGTAAAGATCTTTTCCAAATCTGTAGGTTGCTGGTTTTTTCCAATTGACAGGGTCCTTTGCTTTACAGGAGCCTTTTAATTTTATGAGGTCCCATTGGTCGATTTTTGATCTTAGAGCAGGAACAATAATGGTATATTCAGGAATTTTTACCCTGTCTCAATGTGTTCCAGGCTCTTTCCCAATATCTCTTCTATAAGATTTATATGGTTGTAGGTGGAGGTCCTTGATCCACATGGACTTGAGATTGTATAAGAAGATAAGAATAGATCCATTTGTATTCTTCTATGGTCTGACTGCCAGTTGACCTAGCACCATTTGGTGAAAATGCTCTTTTTTCCACTGGGTGGTTTTGACTGCTTTGTCAAAGATCAAGTAACCATAGGTGTGTGGGTTTATTTCTTGGTCTTAAATTCTATTCTATTGATCTACCTGCCTGTCTCTGTACCAATACCATGCAATTTTTTTTATCACTGTTGCTCTGTAGTACAGCTTGACATCAATGATGTTGATTTCTCTGAAGTTCCTTTATTATTGAGAATGATTTTCACTATACTGGGATTCTGTTACTCCAGATGAATGTGAAAATTTCTTTATCTATCTCTGTAAATAATTGAGTTGGAATTTTGGTGGAGATTGCATTGAATCTCTAGGTTACTTTCGGTAAGATAGCCATTTTTACTATGTTAATTCTGCTCGTCCATGAACAAGGGACTTCTCTGAAACTTCTGAGGTAATCTTTGATTTCTTTCTTCAGAGCCTTTAAGCTCTTGTCAAAAAGATCTTCCATTTGCTTGGTTAGAGTCACATCAAGATATTTTATATTATTTGTGGCTATTGTGAAGGGTGTTGTTTCCCTAATTTCTTTCTCAGCCTATTTATCCTTTGAGTATAGGAAGTCTACTGATTTGTTTGAGTTAATTTTTTATCCAACCAATTTGCTGAAGTTGTTTATCAGCTGTAGTTCTCTGGTAGAAATTTTGGGGAAACTTATGTATACTATTATATCATCTGCAAATAGTGATATCATGGCTTCCACCTTTCCAATTTGTATCCCTTTGATCTCCTTTTGTTTTCTAATTGCTCTGGCTAGAACTTGTAGCACTATATTTTATAGACAGGAAAAAATGGACAGCTTTACCTTGTCCCTGATTTTAGTTGGAGTGTTTCACGTTTCTCTCCACTTTGTTTGATGTTGGTTATTGATTTCTTTTTTTATTTTTAAAAATGTTTTTTAAAAAATTTATTTTATTTATATGAATATGCTGTCACTGTCTTCAGACTCACAAGAAGAGGGCATCAGATCTCATTATAGATGGTTGTGAGCCACCATGTAGTTGCTGGGAATTGAACTCAAGACCTCTGGAAGAGCAATCAGTGCTCTTAACCACTGAGCCATCTATCCAGCCCCAGCTATTGGTTTTCTGTATACTGATTTTATTATGTTTGTTATGTACCTTGAATTTCTCATCTCTCTAATACTTTAGACATGAAAGGATATTTTATTTTGCCAAAGGCTTTTTTCAGTATTTGAGACGATCATGTGTTTTCTGTTTTTTGAGTTTGTTTATAGAATGGATTATGTTGATGGATTTCTGTATAGTGAACTATCCCTGCATCCCTGAAATGAAGCCTATTTGGTCATGGTGAATAGTTGTTTTGATGTGTTCTTGGATTCAGTTTGTGAGAATTTCATTGAGTATTTTTGCTTCAACATTCATAAGGGAAAATGGTGTGGTGTACTCTCTCTTTGTTATATCATTGTATGGTTCCAGTATCAGCTTAACTCTGGCTTCATTGAATGAATTGGCTACACTTCCATCTGTTTCTATTTTGTGGAATAATTCAAGAAATATTGTTATTAGGTTTTCTTTGAAGGTCTGATAAAATTATGCACTAAAACCATCAGGCTCTTGGCTTTTTTTTGATTGGGAAACTTTTAATGACTGTTTCTATATCCTTAGGGGTTATTGGATTGTTTATATAGTTTATCTGATTCTGATTTAACTTGGTACCTGGTATTTGTCTAGAAAAATCATCCATTTCATCTAGATTGTCCAACTTTATTGAGTATAGGCTCTTGTAGTAGGATCTGATATTTTTTGAATTTTTTCAGTTTCTGTTGTTTTGTCTCCTTTTTTCATTTCTGATTTTGTTAATTTGGATACTAACTCTGTACCCTCTTGTTAGTTTGGCTAAAGGTTTATCCATCTTGTTTGATTTTCTCAAAGAATCAGTTCCTAGTTTTGTTGATTCTTTGTATAATTACTTGTTTCTTCTTGGTTAATTTCAGTCCTGATTTTGATTGATTCCTGCCATCTCCTCCTCTTTGATGTATTTGCATTTTTTTTGTTCTAAAGCTTTCAGATGTGCTTTTATACTGCTAGTGTATGATCTCTCCAATTTCTTTTTGAAGGCACTGAGAGCTATGAGTTTTCCTCTTAACACTGCTTTCTTTGTGTTCCATAAGTTTGGCTATGTTTAGTCTTCATTTTCATTAAATTCTAAAAGGTCTTTAATTTCTTTCTTTATTTCTTCTTTGACCAAATTATCATTGAGTAGAGTGTTGTTCAGCTTCCAGGTGTATGTGGGCTTTCTGTTGTCTTTTTTGTTATTGAAAACAAGTCTTAGTCCATGGTGATCTGATAGGATGCATGGGATTATTTGAATCTTCTTATGTGTGTTGAGGCCTATTTTGTGAATGATTACATGGTCAATTTTGGAGAAGGTACCATAAGGTGCTGAAAAGAAGGTACATACTTTTGTTTTATCATGAAATATTCTATAGATATCTGTTAAATCTATTTGGTTCATAACTTTTGTTACTGTCACTGTGTCTCTGTTTAGTTTCTTTCTCTATGATCTGTTCATTGCTGACAGTAGGGTGTTGAAGCCTCCTACTATTATTGTGTGAGGTTCAATGTGTGCTTTGAGCTTCAGTAATGTTTGCTTTACAAATGTGGACACCCTTGCATTTGCGGCATAGATGTTCAGAATTGAGAGTTCATCTTGGTGAATTTTTCCTTTGATGAATATGAACTGTTCTTCCCTATCATGTTTGATAACTTTTCATTTAAAGTCTTTTTTAATGGGTATTAGAATGGCTACTCTAGCTTGTTTCCAGTGACCATTTTTTTGGAAATTTTTTTCTAGCCTTTTACTTTGAGGCAGTGCCTTTGTCACTGAGGTGTGTTTCTTGCATGCAGCAAAATCCTGGGTCCTGTTTATGTATCTGGTCTGTTAGCCTTTATCTTTTTTATTGGGGAATTGAGTCCATTGATGTTGAGTGATATTAAGGAACAAAAATTGTTACTTCCTTTTATTTTTGTTATTAGAAGTGGAATAATGTTTGTGTAGTTCCCTTCCTTTGGTTTGTTGTGAGAATATTAATATAAGTTTTTGTTGGATATAGTTTCTATCCTTATATTGGAGTTTCCCTTTTCTTATCCTCTTTAGGGCTGGACTAGTGGAGAAATATTGTTTAAAATTGGTTTTAACATGGAATATCTTGTTTCTTCATCTGTTATAATTGATAGTTTTGCTGTGTATAGTAGCCTGGGCTGGCATTTTTGTCTCTTAGTGTCTATATGACATCTTCTGAAGATCTTCTGGATTTTAGTGTCTCTGTTGAGCAGTGTGGTGTAATTCTCATAGGTCTGCCTTTGTATGTTACATGACCTTTTTCCCTTCCTGCTTTTAATATTCTTTTTTGTTCTGTACATTTGGTGTTATGATTATTATGTTACAGGAACAATTTATTTTCTGGTCCAATCTATTTTGTGTTTGGTAGGCTTCTTGTATGTTCATGGGCATCACTTTCTTTAGGTTAGACTGCAAATTAGACCAGCACCATTTGTTGAAAATGCTTTATTTATTCCTCTGTATGGTTTTGGCTTCCTTTCCAAAGATCAAGTGTCCATAGATATGTGGGTTTATTTCTGGGTCTTCAATTTTATTCCATTGATCAACCTGTTTGTCTCTACAAATACCATACAGTTTTTAATCACTATAGCTTTGTAGTACAGTTTGAGTGTTCAGGGGTGGTGATTCCTCCAGAGGTTCTTTTATTGTTGAGAATTATTTTTGATATCCTGGGTATTTTTGTTTTTATATATGAAGTTGTACATTGCTCTTTCCATGTCTGTGAAGAATTATATTAGAATATTAATGGGGGTTGCATCAAATTTGTAGATTGTTTTTGGTAAGAGAGCCATTGTTCCTATGTTAATCCTTCTGATCCATGAGCATAGGGGATCTTTCCATCCTCTGAGGTCTTCTTTGAATTTTTTCTTCATGGACTTGAAATTCTTTTCATACAGATCTTTCCCTTGCTTGGTTGGAGTTATACCAAAATATTTTTTATATTATTTGTGGTTATTTTAAAGGGTATTGTTTCCCCCTAATTTCTTTATCAGCCCAATTATCCTTTGTATGAAGGAAGGCTACTGATTCTTTTGAGTTAATATTATATTCAGCCATGTTGTTGAAGCTGTTGGGGATCTCTGGTTGTTCTATGGGGCTATCTTATATATACTATCATATCATCTAAAAATAGTGATACTTTGATTTCTTCCTTTCCAATTTGTATCCCCTTGATCTTTTGTCGTCTAATTGCTGTAGCTAGAACTTGAAGTATAAAAAGCTAAAACTTTCTTACTTTGATTTCAGATGACTTTTCCTATCAGGAATATGTTCCATGTCCTTTTCAAATAAGAGCATATATCACAATAGACACGGCCCTCTAATGCCCACATTTTTACTTGAAGGTCTTATTTCTAAATAAATTCATATTGGGAATATTGAAATTAGATATTCAGTAATGTTTTGGCCTTTTAAGTAATATCTTTATTTTTTAAGGTATCACAAATAAACACATATACAGGTGCTGTTTTCAATATTTTAATATTATGCATTGACAGACCAACCTTGTTTTTCTCTTTTTGAATATATGCAAAAGGTAATGTGGTGTTTTACAGGGGTTGACTTCTCTTGGAAGTCTACAATGAAATGGAATTAAAATTAAAATTGTTTATGGTAGAATAACAGATGGGGAACAAAAAGGGGGAAAGCAAAATTAGACATGTGAAGCTGTCAGAATACAATTTAGACTTGGCAAAATTTTTGACAGTGCAAGTGGCAACTTCAGAGCAAAGATTACTCAGCAAGGTTATTATTAAAAGGAATCTCTCTAAGGCCTTGCACAATTACTTTGCTCATTTGGTTCACTAACCCAGAATTGATGAATTTAGTAACTATAGCTAAACAACTAAATACAGTACTTGAAGCTGGAAAGCTTTTGCTTTGAAGTGGTTTCTTAGTAATCAGAAATAAACTTTTTTATCCCAGTTAATTAAAAAAAATATACTTTCATTGGCACACTATACATGATATCTGGAGACCTTCATATCTTTCCCTCATCTGTACCATTTCTCTCTAGTAATTTAAGTATATACAAAATGAGCTGTGTCTCTCATTTCTCCTTTTATTACAGTTAGACATCTCAATCTATCATTTCACTTTTTTTTTTTTTTTAAAATACGGGAATTTTTTTCCCTTTTCTATAGCAGGCTATGCATTCCTGTACATTTCTGCCTTCTTGTGATGTTGTGATTAATAATCCTCATGAAATAGTTTATGTAAGTAAAGTCTCTCTATTACTGATGTTCCTGCATTGTACAATCCAAGTTCTGTTAATTCCCTTATGTGGTATTTTTCTTTAAATTCACAATAACATTTTGGAGGGATCACCTAACTTTAAAATATATATACTCAATCTAATGTACTTATAGTAAAGCACACCACATGGAAAATGGATAAGATCACAGTGGGAATGGAAAATTGGATCCCTTTCTCTCTTTAGTACTTTTTCCATATAAAATAACTTTCTCCATGTACATACACAATTATGAAGGGAGAAGGATGAAGGGAGAGATACACAGAAAAGTAAGAGAGTTTTTAAAGTTCAGGAGGCTTATGTAGAAAGGAGAAGAGAAAATGAATACATTTTATTCCACTCACCTCTTGATGGTGACTGCCACTGTATCGGCATGGAGTGCACAATATATTTATCACCTGTGTTCACTAATGCTCTGCTTTCTTATCAGAGCTGCTCAGAATTTTTGCTAAGTAATCACTGTATTTACTTCTGTAGTAGAAATCTACTATATCTTATTTTGTCATGTGTATATCTAAACAGATTACTATTGAATTCTCAATTCTTTCAAAATTTCCCCCAGTGCTTTAAATGTGTCCCCTTGAATTATCTTGCCCTTTTTGTGTTATAGCTCAGATCTTATTGAACTACTTTTTACCTGGTTTGTTTTTCTGTACTAAAGCTATGTTTGATTTTCATAAATTAGAAAAAGCAGAAAATAAGCAATATTTCTTTTGGGTTTTCTGTTCAAAACTTTATACAATTATTTATTTGTTTTTCCAACACAATCTAATAGAGCTAGCATTTTCTTTAACTTACTACATAGCTAACAGTGACCTTGAAATTATTATTCTGCTGCCTTCATTTCCCAAATTGTGGGGCTATATGCAGGCATCATCAAACCCAATTACCTTTTCTCATTATACATTAGTGCAAAGACTGATGAGACATGTCAGTGGTCAAAGAGTTTTGCTACCTGTCTGAATTACGGTTTTACTGATGTGAAGAGACACCATGACCAAGGCAACTCTTACAAGGACAACATTTAATTGGAGCTGGCTTACAGGTTTAGAGGTTCAATCCATTATCATCAAGGTTGGAACATGGCAGCATCCAGGCAGGCATGATGTCAGAAAAGCTAAGTGTTCTACTTCTTGTTCTGGAGGGAACAGGAGAAGAATGGCTTCCGGGCAGCTAAGATGAGTGTATTAAAGACCATGCCCACAGTGATACACCTACTCCAAGAAGGCTATACTTCCTAATAGTGCCACTCCCTAGGCCAAACATATTCAAACCATCACATTCTACTCCCTGGCCCCATAGGCTTGTTCTAACATGTAAGTCTATGGGGGTCATACCTAGCCATAGCTTAATCAAAAAAAGTACATTTAAGTTTAATTTCCAATGTCCTTATATTTTATAGTAGTCTCAACAATTTCAAGATTCCAAAGTTCAAGGTCTCTTCTGGGAGAATTCTGCACCAAAACCCTCTGGACCAGGGCTTTGTTTAGGGGACGGGGTTGGTAGGTTTTTGATGACTATATCTATTTTCGTAGGGATTACGGAACTGTTTATATAGTTAACCTGCTCTTGCTTTAACTTTGGTACATGGTATCTGTCTAAAAAATTATCCATTTCACCTAAATTTTCCAGTTTTGTAGAGTATAGGCTTTTGTAGTAGGTTCTGATGATTTTTCAATTTCCTCAATTTCTGTTGTTGTGTCTCCATTTTCCTTTTTGATTTTGTTCATTTGTAAACTGACTCTGTGCCCTTTAGTTAGTTTGGCTAGGGGTTTATCTGCCTTGTTGATTTTCTCAAAGAACCAACTCTTTGTTTCTACCTGGTTGATCTCAGCTCTGAGTTTGACTATTTCTTGCCATCTAATCCTCCTGGGTGTCTTTTCTTCTTTCTGTTCTAGAGCTTCCAGTTGTGTTGTTAATTTGCTTGTATAGCATCTCATCAATTTCTTTATGAAGGTACTTAGTGCTATGAAGTTTGCTCCTAACATTTCTTTCATTCTGTCCCATAAGTTTGAGTATGATGTGTCTTCATTTTCTTTGAATTCTCTAAGGTCCTTGATTTCTTTCTTATTTCTTCCTGACCAAGTTATTGAGCAGAGAGATGAATATTTTTCATAAGGATGTGGGCTTTCTGTTGTTTTTCTTGTTTTTCAAGTCTAGCTTTTGTTCAAGGTGATCTGATAGAATTCATGGGATTATTTCAATCTTCTTGTATCTGTTAAGACTTTGTTTTTATCCAATTATATGGTCAGTTTGGAGAAGGTTCCATGGGATGCTGCGAAGAAGGTATGTTCTCTTGTTTTGGATTAAAATGTTCTATAGATATCTGTTAATTCCATTTGGTTCACAACTTCTGTTAGTTTCACTGTGTCTCTGTTAAGTTTCTGTTTCATTGATCTGTCTATTGGTGAGAGTGGGGGGTTGACATCTTCCACTATTACTGTGTGAGTTTTAATGTGTGTTTTGAGCTTTAAAAAGGTTTCTTTTACAAATGTGGGTGCCCTTTCATTTGGGACATAGATGTTCAGGATTGAGACTTCTCCTTGGTGGATTTTTCCTTTCAGAAATGTGAAGTATTCTTCCCCATCCAGTTTGACAACTTTTGGTTGAAAATATATTTTAATGGATACTAGAATAGCAACTCCAGCTTGTTTCTTAGTACCATTTGCTTGGCAAACTTTTTTTTCTAGCCTTTTCCTCTGAGTTAGTATCTGTCTTTGTCACTGAGGTGTGTTTCTTGTATGCAGCAAAATACTGTATCCTGTTTACATATGCAGTCTATTACCATGTATCTCTTTATTCAGGAATTAAGACCATTGATTTTGAGAGATAGTATAGATAGATGATTGTTAGTTCCTGTTATTTTTCTTGCTGTACCTGATAATGTGTGTGTATGATTCTCTTCCTTTGGATTTGTTGTGAAAAGATTAATTCCTTAGTTTTTCTTGGGTGTAGTTACAATTCTTGTATTGGAGATTTCATTCCAATATCCTCTGTAGGACTGTATTAGTAGAAAGATTGTTTAAATTTGGTTTTGTCATGCGATTTCTTGGTTTCTCCATCTATGGTGGTGGGGATATTTGCTGGGTATAGTATAGTATCTTAGGCTGGCATTTGTGTTCTCTTAGGGTCTGGGCAACATTTGTCCAAGATCTTCTGGCTTTTAGAGTCTCTGTTGAGAAGTCTTGTGTAATTCTTATAGGTCTTCCTTTACATTTTAATTGTTCTTTTTCCCTTACAGTTTTTAGCATCCTTCCTTTGTTCTGTGCATTTTGTGTTTTTATTATTAGGTGAAGGGAGGAATTTCTTTTCTGGTCTAATTTATTTAGTCTTCTGTAGGCTTCTTGTACATTCATGGCCATCTCTTTCTTTAGGTTGGGCAAGTTTTCTTCTATGAATATTTTAAAGATGTTTTCTGGTTCTTTGAGGTGGGAATCTTTGCTCTTCATGGTCTCCTGTGTGGCAAGTAGGGTATACAGGAGGGCAGTTATCTGACTGCTGAGCTGGCATGGGCAGGACTTAGGCCAGAAGAGAGCTGTGGGGTGGGGTGGGGGAGGTGAGTCCAGAATCAGCTGGGCCCTATGTTTGTCCAAGCTTGTATGCATATTTAGGTAAGATACTCACCTGTGTTTTTGATTACTGTAAACCTCCTGAGAGAAACTTTGTACCTAAAGGGAGGCATTCAATCTGAAGCTGTCATTGCATATCTCCTCTCTTTCAAAAAAAAAATTGAACCAGTTATTACTGTATTGGAACTACTTGATTCTATTATTTTAAATGATGATAATAAACTATTGCAAAATGAACTGATATAGGTTTGTGATTGGAATAAACAGTTCAAACCCAATGACATAAAAGAATAATTTATTATTTTATTTTTCTGTCTGTTCTCTAGTTTTGGTCAGACTCTTCTAAGCAGCTCTGCATTGTTGTTCTTTCTGTTTTCATAGGTTAAATGGCAGAATTTGGTTCGGTTTGGAGACCAAAAATTGTTTTTGCAAAGATCTTTTCTGTGTGATTTAAAGATAAGAACTCTGAACAATCCCAATCAATTTCATCCTAAAATATAAAATTGAAAGCTTGTTAGTCTCAGAAGCATACAACACAGAATAGAGCATACATAAAATTTACCAAATGAGAAGGGTTAAATTATAAAGTAGTTAAAGGTAAGATTAACAATGAGAATCTTTAGGACCCACAACAACTGTGACACTTGTAAAGTGAAAATAGTATTGTAGTTGTGGTACAAAGATAATACAGTCTTATAACACACACTTTAGGGGATTTGAAACAATATGATTCACATCCATCCACTGTGCACAGTCTTTGGCTGGTACTATTCTATAGGCACAGCTTTACTGGACTGTAATAATGAGACAGATTCCATGTGTGTATCAGCTGGAGACTCTTAGGTAAATACAATTATCCTTTCACATTCTCTCTTGAACAGAAATTTGAGTAACAAACAACAATTGATACTAAGCCTTTAGAAAAATGAACTTTAGCATGTTTTTAATTAACCAAGTAAGACAAAAGACAAAATAGAGACAAAATAGTAATTTTGTAGTAACTAGTTTGTAAATTTCTACTTCATGAGTAATACAAAATATAATTAATAAAAACTTTTCTTTAAACCCTGTCTTGAAAAACCAAAAAAACAAAACAAAATTTTTGTGCTTTAGAAAAAATCATCACTGAATGAATTATTGATTGCCAATGATCTTGACTCATAATTTTAAAAACGACTGTCACAAAGGCGAGGTGAATATTATCAAAATGAAGAAAAATGTATGGCAGATATTACCTATTGTTGAATGGAATGTTGATAAATAGATAATTTAAGTTAAAAAAGAGTGTTCTGTAAATTTTACAATTTTGCATTTGATATTTAAGTTCCTGATCTATTTCTTGTGAAATGAATATTTTTCATTCTCTGCTTTTATACAAATATATAGCTGTTATAGTATAGATTGTTGGTTGTGTAAAAGATAATCCTTAATTTGCTCTTGTTATTTGATCAACAATGACAGCCAAGATTTATGTAGGTATATTGTTGATGTATATAATCCATTCCATGAATATATTTCTCTATTTCTATTAATACTAAAGTATGTTGTATATTCTTTAGATGTTATACCCCAAACCACTGCCAGAAACAATGTCACTGAGGTATCATCTACAATTTTTGTATTTACAGATAGATCTTTATATTTTGAATTATTTCAAGCTAACTTTTGTATATGTTCTCAAATATAGGTTCTATATTCTATCATTGTACACATGGGTATATAGTATTCTCAATATAGTTTATTAAAGAAAATAGAAATACAGCTGGGCAGTGGTGGTGTAAGACTTTAATTCCTGCACTGGGAAGGCAGAAGCATGGGGAAGTATGTGAGTTCAATGCCAGCCTGATTTAAACAGGTAACTCTATGACAGCCAATACTATATAAAGAAACCCTGTCTTGACAAAAAAAGGAAGAAATATTTTTAAAATATAACATAAAAAAAAACCACCATCAAAAGCCAAAATATGGTAATTGGAATTTTTCAAACTGACATTAATTTGTTTTGTAAATGTCAATCATAAAGAAAGAAATATTAGGCTAATAATTCATGGAATTCCATAAAATACATACACAAGGCTTATGTCTAAAATAGCATTTATTTGTTTTTGGTCTTGGTAACCTAGATGGGCCTCAAACTATCTATGTAAACAACAAGCTTCTTGAACTTATGATCCTCTCATTGAGTCCTTCAAGCTATGGGAATTACAGGCATATGCCTAGTTCATGCATCAGTAGGGATCAAACCAAATTATTTGTACACATTTGTCAAGCAAACTACCAACTGAATTGCATCCCATGTCCTAGATAAAATTTCTGAAACTCAGCAATAAGAAAATAGATGTCCCATTAAACTTTGTCCACTACAAAATAGCTCAGATTATATAATCCATAACCAAAGGTATTGTAGTTCTATATTCAAGATCGTGGCTGTGGAAGAATTGATAACTGTTGAAGTCTATGTTTTTTTCATAAAGGACACATTTTTTTTTTTTGTATCTTTTGACTTTTCTTTTTTTGAATGTTGGGAATAAGCTAGTCTTTTTGAAATCAATTACACACTCGACCTTAGTCGAGTGACTAATAAATCCCAAATGAGGGATTTATTTGCAACCCATATTGGCCTTGAGCTTGCAGTTGTCATAAACTCTGAATTTTAGATTACAGTTACATGCCACTGCAAGGGCTGATTCCACTAATAAACATTCTGTCTCACAATACTGTAAGTTCCTGAAGGGCTCCTTTTGTAATATTATTCCACTGTCGATTAAGGGATTGAGATTTTACATATGAATTTCTTGTGGAAAATGTCAACAAATAAGAGCAAAACAACCTAATGGAGACATCACTTACAGCATCTTACACTGCTGTAGTCAAACTAAATTTTCTGATAAATCAAACATATTTAACAGATTGTATATATGTGCTTAAAATATATCTAGCAAAATATGTAAGTCTGAAATTTCAGCTTACAATAATGAAATATCAATAGCTATAAGAATTTAAATAATTTTTTAATATTTAAATTGTATTTAAATAAAAGATAAGATAATAAGTGGAATCATGAACCAAAGAAGTCCTCACATAATTCTGGTGCTAGTGGGTACAATATGATTTATAGTAATGTCATAATTGAAGACAGTTTTGCAGGTTTTTTTTTAAAAAAATATTTAATCTTTTTTTTTTCACTCCAGATTTTATTTCCCTTCCTGTTCAACCTCTGACTGTCCCCCATTCAACCATCCATATATCCTCCCTGCTCCCTTGTCTCCACATAGATGTCACCCCCCCTACTCCACCAGACCTCAAAACTCCCTGGGGCCTCAAGTCTCTCCAGGGTTAGGTGCATCTTCTCTGACTAAACCCAGACCCAGCAGTCCTCTTATATATACATGTTGGGGGGTCTCATATCAGCTGGTGTATGCTGCTTGGTTGGTGGTCCAGTGTCTAATAGATCTCGAGGGTTCAGGTTAATTGAGACTGCTAGTCCTCCTACAGGGTCATCCTTCTCTTCAGTTTCTTTCACCCATTCTCTAATTCAAAAACAGGGGTCAACAGCTTCTATCCATTGAATGGATGCAAATATCTGCTTGACTCTTTCAGCTGCTTGTTGGGTCTTCCGGAGGGCACTAGTGATAGGTCCCTTTTTGTGAGTGCTCCATAGCTCATTAATAGTGTCAGGCCTTGGGGCCTCCTTTTGAGCTGGATCCCACTTTGGGCCTGTCACTGGACCTTCTTATCCTCAAACTCTTCTCCATTTCTATTCCTGCAGTTCTTTCAGACAAGAACAATTATGGGTCAGAGTTTTGACTGTGGGATAGCAACCCCATCTCTCACTTGATGCCCTAACTTCCTGCTGAAGGTGGGTTCTACAAGCTCCCTCTTCCCACTGTAGGGCATTTCAACTAATGTACCTCCTTTGAGCAATAGAGGAGTGTTCCTCTTTCTCCACATCATGACCAACATCTGTTGTCACCTGAGTTTTTGATCTTAGCAATTCTGACTGGTATGAGGTGGAATCTCTGGGTTGTTTTGATTTGCATTTCCCTGATGACTAGGATGTTGATCATTTCTTTATGTGCTTCTCAGCCATTCAAATTTCCTCAGTTTGGAATTCTCTGTTTAGCTCTGTTCCCCATTTTTTTGATAGAGTTATTTGGTTCTCTGGAGTCTAGCTTCTTGAGTTCTTTATATATATTGGATATTAGCCCTCTATCTGATGTAGGATTGGTAAAAATCTTTTCCCAATCTGTTGGTTGCCATTTTGTTTTATTGGCAGTGTCCTTCGCCTTACAGAAGCTTTGCAATTTTATGAGGTCTCATTTGTCAATTCTTTTTCTTAGAACCTAAGCCATTGGTGTTCTGTTCAGGAACTGTACCCATGTGTTTGAGACTTTTCTACCACTTTCTCTTCAGTTAGATTCAGTGTATCTGGTTTTATTTGGAGGTCCTTGATCCACTTGGACTTGAGCTTTGTACAGGGAGATAAGAATGGATCAATTGCATTTTTCTACATGTTGACTGCCAGTTGAGTCAACACCATTTGTTGAAAATTCTGTTTTGTTTCCACTGGATGGTTTTAGCTCCTTTGTCAAATATCAAATTTCCAAAGGGGTGTGGGTTCATTTCTGGGTCTTCAATTCTATTTCATTGATCTACCTGCCTGTCAGTGTACCAATACCATGCACTTTTGTGTTATTTTTCTTTTATCACTACTACTCTGCAGTACATCTTGAAGTCAGGCATGCTGATACCCCTAGAAGTTCTTTTATTGTTGAGAATAGTTTTTGCTATCCTGGTTTTTTTGTTATTCCAAATGAATTTGAGAATTGCTCTTTCTAAGTCTATGAAGAATTGAGTTGGAATTTTGAAGGGGCTTGAAATGAATCTGAAGCTTGCTTTTGGCAAGATGACCATTTTTACTATATTAATCCTGCCAATCCATGAGTATGGGAGGTCTTTCCATCTTCGAAGGTATTCTACAATTTCTTTCTTCAGAAACTTGAAGTTCTTGTCATACAGATCTTTCACTTGTTTGGTTAGAGTCACACCAAGATACTTTATGTTGTTTGTGACTATTGTGAAGGGTGTCATTTCTCTAAGTACTTTCTCAGACTGTTCATCCTTTGGAAAAGTCTCTCATGCTCATGGATTGGCAGGATTAATATAGTAAAAATAGCCATCATTCTGAAAACAATCTACAGTTTCAATGCAATCCCCATCAAAATTCCAACTCAATTCTTCATAGACTTAAGAAGAGCAGTTTGCAAATTCATTTGGAATAACAAACAAACAAACAAACAGGATAGAGAAAACTATTCTCAACAATAAAAGAATGTCTGGGGAATCACCATCTCTAACCTCAAGTTGTATTATAGAGTAATAGTAATAAAAAATGTATGATATTGGTACAAAAGCAATAAGTTAGATCAATGGAATAGAATTGAATACCCAGAAATGAAGCCATCCATCTAATCAGAAATGAGGCCACTTCATCTTTGACAAAGGAAATAAAACCATCCGTGGAAAAAGGACAACCTTTTCAACTAATGGTGCTCATTCCACTGTCAGTCAGCATTTAAAAGAATGCAAATTGATTCACTCTTATCTCCTTGCACAAAGTTCAAGTCCAAGTGGATCAAGGACATCAACATAAAAGCAGATACACTGAAACTAATATATGAAAAAGTGGGGATGAACATCAAACACATGGGCACAGGGGAAATTTTCCTGAATGTAACACCAATGGCTTATGCTCTAAGATCAGCATTAGGTAAATTGGACCTCATAAAATTGCAAACCTTCCGTAGGGCAAAGGACACACTCAATAGGACAAAACGGCAATCCACAAATTAGGAAAATATGTTTACCAATCCTACATCCAATAGAAGGCTAATATCCAAAATATACAAAGAACTCAAGAAGTTAGACTCAAATAACCCTATTAAAAATGGGGTACAGAGCTAAACAGAGAATTCTCAACTGAGGAAACTCAAAGGGCTGAGAAGTACCTAAAGAAATGTTCAACATTCTTTGTCATTAGGGAAATGCAAATCAAAACAACCCTGTGATTCTACTTCACACCAGTCAGAATGGCCAAGTTCAAAAACTCAAGTGGTAGCAGATGATGAAAAGCATGTGGAGAAAGAGGAACATTTCTCCATTGTTGGAGGGATTTCAAGCTGGTGTAATTACTCTGAAAATCAGTCTGGTGTTACCTCTGAAAATGGGACATAATACTACCTCAGGACCCAGCCATACCACTCCTGGGCATATACCTAAAAGATTCTCCAACGTGTAATAAGGACACATGCTCCACTATGTTCATAGCAGCTGGAAACAACCCTGATGTCCTTCAACAGAGGAATGGATACAGAAAATGTGCTACGTTTACACAATGAAGTACTACTCAGCTATTAAAAACAATGACTTCCTGTAATTCTTAGTCAAATGGATGGACATAGAAAATACCACCCCAAGTGAGGTAACACAATCACAAAAGAACAAAATGGTATGCACTCTCTGATAACTGGATATTAGCCCAAAAGCTCAGAATACCCAAGATACAATTCATGGACCAAATGAAGCTTAAGATGAAGGAAGACCAAAGTGTGAATGCCTCAGTCCTTCTTAGAAGGGGGAACAAAATACTCAAGGGAGGAAATATGGAGACAAAGTGTGGTGCAAAGACTGAGGCAAAGGCCATCCAGAGACTGCCCCACCTGGGAATATATCCCATATCCATCCTCCAAAAGCAGTCATTACTGCTCATTACAAGAAATGCTTGTTGTTAGGAGCCTGATATGGATGTTCCCTGACAGGCTGTGCCAGAGCCTGACAAATACAGATGTGGATGCTTCTAGCCAACCATCGGACTGAGCCCAGTGAACCTCAATGGAGGAGTTAGGGGAAGGACTGAAGGAGCTGAAGGGGTTGGCGATCCCGTAGGAAGAACAACAATATTAACCAACCAGATACCCCCAGAGCTCCCTGGGACTAAACCACCTACCAAATAGTACACATCGAGAGACCCATTGGTCCAGCTTCATATGTAGCAGAGACATGTAAAGAAGGCATTGATACCTTATCGGGCATCAATGGGAGGAGAGACCCTTGGTCTTGTGATTGCTTGATGCCCCAGTGTAGGGGAATGCCATGTTGGGGAGGGGGATAGTTGGTGGTTGGGGGTGAACACTCTCATAGAAGAGGGATAGGGTGTATGTGATAGGGGGCTACTGATGGGGAAACCAGGAAAGAGGATACCATTTGAAATGTAAATAAAGAGAATATCCAATAAAAGAAAGAAATACAGACATTGCAAATAAAGAAATTTTTGAGAAACAAACAAAAAAAGGACATAATTTAAAACATTATGAAAAAACTGGTTATCCTGAAAACATGTATCAAAACGTGTCCAGAATAATTAGAAGGTTCCCTAATATCATTTAAACAGCTAATATACATATACAACTCATATTATCTGTAAGGATTCTGAACAAAGCTTTAGAAAGTTTGTGATATATAAAATTGGATTTAAAGCTATCCACACAAAATGTACATTTTTGAATGACTTAAATAAGGGAATTAATATAAATAAAATAATTTCACTAAAACATTAAAAATGCATATGCTTATTTAAATTGTCACATTATATTTCATTTTAAGTTATCCAATTGTTACTAATGGTGAAGTCATATTTATGAGCAAAAGAATTAAAATATTGCTGAAATCGTTACTCGCTAATAAAATTAGTGAAAAGAAAGTGTAAAATACAGTGGCATTCAACCTTAAAATTGAGATATCCATAAAACTGTGTTTCACTGTAGGTAGGTAAAGTTAAAATTCCTAAATTACTATTTTTAAATGTGTATGAAACATCAAAAATGAATAAATTAATGAGATGTTTTTAACAGTAACAACAATAAACTGCCGATAAAATAGAAACATGAATCTCAAACTACTCTTGATAACAATTTGGAAAAGTAATCCAAACTTAGAATCTTTTAGAGTCAACAATTTGCAGTATGAAGTAGAAATAAGGATTTTTTTTTTTTTTTTTTTTTGGTTTTTCAATACAGGGTTTCTCTGTGTAGCCCTGGCTGTCCTGGAACTCACTCTGTAGACCAGGTGAAATTAGGATTTTTAAGGCAGAGTGCTTGCTTTAAGGTAATTTGACTTCAAAGATAGGACAATCAATATTTAGTGCTGGTAAATGCTTGTTTCCCTAATCTCTCTCCTCCCTTTAAGGAATCCTTCTCCCAACCCAATTCCCAGGATTCTTATGCTCAGGCCACCTGTCACTTTTCAATAAGTCTGAGAAAAGTATCTAAAATGAATTCACACTGAGGTGTTGATGACTGTGTCAGTATGGTTTCTTCTCATGCATTTCCTATTTCTAAATGTGAGTTACTTAAAGGCAAGACTCATGTATTATTCATGATTATTTGTAGGCCCTCTCATGGTGCTGTGGCTGAGCACAGTCTCTAACTCAACAATTCAACAAAAAATAATTTCTTATTGCAATTCTGAGCAACTCATCTCTCCATATTGTAAAACTTCAAGTTATTTTGTACACTGTCAAATGAGATCTGAAGTAACACAAAAAGAGTACAATGGAGAATTCTGAGTGATGGTTTGGAAAGGAAAGTGGGTGTTGGGATAAACTAGATGCAAGGAGAAATTATGTAAGGCTGATTATGGTAACCCTTTAATAAATCACAAAAAAAGTGTTTGAAAAAGGAGGTTAATGACATAGACTGAAAATTCACACAGATGCTCTTCTAGCTATTTATCTTTACCATATTACTATGAAGTATTACAAAGCCTGAGTCACAAATGGAAAATCTGAGGTTCAGAGAATTTGTTAAGCTCATATAATAGGAAAAGGGAGAATACATAAGAGAATGTATGATATTCATGATTATTTTTTTAAATATTATAGAAGAATCAAAGTGAAAATGTGATGACTCACATCTGTAATTTTAACAGTAAAGAGATTGAGACAGAAAGATCTTCAGGAATTCAAATCTCATCTTGTTTCCATGGTCCTTCCAGATAAGGTGATATTAGAGTAAATCAAGCACCAAAACAACAAACAAAAAGTTGTTTTTAAAAATATAAAAGTCACTAAAATATATGGAAAATGAATTTTGATATTTTATTCTATCCATTTCACACTATTAACATCATAAGCACATCAATATATATTTTAAATTTGTAGCACCAATTTTAATAAAACAATATAATTTCACCACTAACTACTTATTCCTACCTCTAAACTGCTTCATATATACACCTCCATGCTCTTTTTCAAAATCCATGGCTTCTTTTTTCATTGTTATTGAAAGTTTATGAATCATATATACATATATATTTCTAAATATAATATTTTCAGTCCATATAATGCTACTTGTATGTATTTCTTAGGGTTGACCATTTGATATTCAATATTAAATGTGTTGAGAAGAGTGCTCTTCTGTGCAGAAGACTATTTATTCCCCTCTCATTGTTCCTGAGTTACCTGTAGTTCTTTGTGTAGGATTGAGGCCTTTGTCAACTTTTGGAAGTTTATTAGTTTTTCTCATTGTTCAACTCATGTTTAAGTAGTCATGCTGGTATTACTTAGTACACTGCTAGGCAAGAGAAACTCATAGCAAACTCTCTTGTCTTTTACAATATTTTTGCCACTACTTCCATGGTGTTCCCATGAACCTTAGGTATCCAAGTGTTTTTGTAGATGTAGCCATTGGAAATGTTTACAAACTGCTTCTCATTGATCCTGAAGCATCAGATATGTGTGGAGCTGGCTAGCTAAGGAGCTCCAGAATCTGTCTTTCTCTGTTCCCTGACATTTTGTTTACATTAATGTGTGCACATGCCTAGCTTTTATGTAAGTGCTAGAGAAGTGAACCCAAGTCCTCCTGCTGCCACATTAAGTGGTCTTACCCACAGAGGAAAAAAATTTGAAAAATAATATCTTTCATTATGATTGATTGATACACAGATGTCTTTGTATCTAGTCCTTTTTCACCACCCTGACCTTTCCCTGCCTTGTCTTCTTTTTGCCATCCTGATGACTCTCTTGCATTTCTGAAATAGTGACACTTCTGTTTGCATTTAGGTGATATATACAATTATGCGTGAAAGAAAGAAAAATGTGTTTGTTTCTGAGTCTGACTTCAGTTAATATGACAATCTTCTATTTAATTCACTTTTTTCATAAAATATGTTATTAAATTTTAATATAATATAAAATTTTGTTTTGTGATTTTAAATATATTTTAATTGAAATTGAATAACATTGATTTATTCCCTAATGTTTCCTCCAAAGCATCTTCATCTAACTCACTCAGTGTCCTCTTCAAAACTGTCAAGTTGATAACTCCATTTTCTTCTATTATTACTGATATATATATATATATATATATATATATATATATGTGTGTGTGTGTGTGTGTGTGTGTGTGTGTTAATACAAATATGTGATTATAAGCTGCTGGGTTCATTTATGTTGCTAGTAGATATATGGTTTCAAAGCTAACCATTTTGCATTGAATAACAAATAAGGAGGCTCATCCCTTGGAAATGTTAATTCTCCTCCTTACAGTTATTAGTTGACTGTCTTTCTTTGTCTTAGGTTGATACCCTGTAAAATCTTCTCCCTTCTACAATACCTGGTCCAGATACTTCTATTCTTCCAGTCTTCTTTAAATAGCCATTTGCTGCTAAGACTATATCACAGTAGACTTTCTGGTAGCTGGCTCTCATGATCTATACAACTTTCCTTCCAAGATATTCCTGGAGACAGATACAGAAGATGTAATACAGATATATCCATTGATGCTAAGATACCTATAATGTTTGTATAAATCTACCATATGCACCAGCTATACAACTTCTTGGCATATTGTCAAAAAATTTAACATCTTACTTCACAATTTGCCAATAAAATTCACTGACAATATATTCAAAATAGCAAGAAAGTGGAAATAGCCAGAATGTCTTTCAATAGAAAGAATTAAAATGTGAAACATATACACAATGAAAACGTTTTCATGTGTAAATAAATGAAGTCATGAAATTACATGTAAATCAGTGGACATAGAAAAAATTACATTGAATGAGTAATCCAAACTTTGGAACACAAATACCACATTGTCTCTGTCTCATCTATGGTTCATGGCTCCAAGTTCCCACATGTGTGTATATAACATGGATTACTATAGAAACAGTAGGCAGAGGAGTGAGGAGGCTTGAGAGGGGAGTATCAGGCTATAAGTGATATGAATAGAGGAAGAGAAAAATGGGAATTGGCTCTACCTTGGCTAGAGAAATGGACAATATAAACAGTGGGTAGCTGAAAGACAAATAAAACCAAAATTGTATGGTAACACCTCACAGTATCATGTAATGGGACACCACAACCAAGGCAACACTTATGAAATAAAGAAATCAGCTGAGGCCTTGTTTATTGTTTCAGAAACTTAGTCCATTTTTATCATGGCAGAGAGAGAGAGAGCAGGGAGGAATGGTGCTTAAAAAGTAACTGAGAGTTTCATTCTGATACACATGAAGAGAGAGAAAAGGGAGAGAGAGGCTTATTCTCGCAAGGTCTTTTAAAGTTTCATAGCCTACTCCCAGTGACATACTAATGTCAACAAGGCCTCCACTACTCCATCAAGGCCATACCTCTTAATCCTTGTAATCCTTTCAAATAGTTCTATTCCCTGGTGACCAAATATCTAAGCTTATGAGCCTATGAGGACCTTTCTCATTCAACTCCCCTTCTCTCTCTTTCTCTCTCTCTCACACACACATGCACACACTTGCATACACATACACACACAGATACCTGTGTCTGTCCATATATGAAAAAAGTAAAGTCACATGAACCATAGACTAACAAAAACACCCACATTTGGCATAAGTGAATGGTTGGTAAAGTTAGTTGAAATAATTCATTCATAAGTAACAATATAGATTGTTGATACCATCCTTGGTTGTGTCTCAGTGGTTGACAATAGGCTCCTATTGCTGAAGAAACTATGCACATGGGACAGGACATGTGTGATTCAGCCAGGATATATGATCTAAAATTTTATTTCCTGTGGTTTAGTTTACATGATTTCAGAAAATACTATGCATGCTTCTAAGTTAGTGGAGCAATTAGAAATTCTTCCACAAAATGCAAAAATATGGAGTATAACAAGCAAGGAGATATATCTGTAAAGGTACAAAGAGTCTTATTTGTATCTCATTACCAACCAACAAATGTCTAATTGAACCACAATTGGTTCATTCAATAGGCGGAAAATCATGCCTGGTACTGAAATATAGCAAGCTTCCCAGGGTTAGTGAACACATGGATCTTAGAAAAGAATCTACCATCACAAATTTGCTAGACCAACATAACTTTTTGCTATATCTAACTCTTATCCTTATGCCCACATATAAGTGTACTTACCCCTCCTCATTACAGAAACTTTTCTTTATAGAAAATGAAGACCATCTCAGAAAACAACTGGACACAGTATACAGTTACTTCTATTCTCCTCCTTACGGAATAATTTTATCTTTCCTATGGTTGAATTGTACTCCACTGTTCATGTAGAACATCTGTTAGTTTATTTGATGGTAGAAGCCAAAGCTTCTTTATAAAGGGATTTTAATTCAGCAACATGGCTCTTTTGGCAAAGGATCACATCCAAAGACCATCTAAGCCTGTGTGAACTGCCTGTAATGCAGACATGATACATACCTTTAATACATTGTCTGGATTATAGACAAACTTTTAATCCCAAACAATTAAGGTAAAGCTAGTTTGTAAATGGAAGAAGCTGTGTTTTAAAGTGATATTTAGTTGAGGGGCAGACAAAGTGATGAATCAGATAAATGTTTGACAGAATAAGTTAGATATAGGATACACCCAACTCTCACAAGAACATTACAGGAAAGAGAGACTACAAAAGCCAACAGAACAGGTCAGGAAGAAGAAGCAGTAACTTAAGAGAATAGCAAGAGAGAGAAAGAGAGAGAGAGAGAGAAAGAGAGAGAGAGAGAGAGAGAGAGAGAATGATAAGGGGCCAGAAAATTAGAACAGATTGCCAGAGTTAGTTTGAGGACAAGTCAGTGAGAAGCTGAGAGAAACCAGATTGAATCAGTCAGCATGGAGAAGCGATTGGGCCAGAACATCTAGGTTGAACCAGTTAGTCAGTGTAGGAAAAGAGGAAAAAAGGGTGAGTTTATTCAACAGTAAGCTTCTGAATGACAATTTCATCATGCAAATGAAAGATACTTTTACATTTATTCCAGAACTCTACTATTGTAAACACTGCTATGATAAAAAGGAATTTTTAACAGTCTCTGAAGCAAGATAATACAGAAACATTTGAATATGTATCCAGATGTTATATAATTAGCTCATATGACACTTTCAATTTCAATTTTTGAGAAACCTTCAACATTATTCTCATAATGACTATGCTACATTTTTCCCTAACCAGCATTAATAAAATAGTCCACTTTCATGCACACCTTATCAATTATTGGTTGTCATTTGTTGGCTTGGTATCAGACATTATGATGCTTGTGACATAAAATACAATGTGCTTTTGAGTTATATTTCCCAAATGCTTAATAATATTGAACGTTATTTTTTTGTGTAGACTCCTAAGGGGTTGACTGTGTCAAGATGAAGCTGAATATCTCATTTACAGCAACTGGCCCTCAGAAACTCACTAAAGTAGACAATGAGTGAAATTCACTTTAATTTGTAAATTCATTGTTACTCTACTTTAAATTAGAGGCTCAAAGCCATAGAAATACCTTTTATGCTCTGCATGAAGAGTGGAAGTGTTATGTGGTCCATATTAGTGTGAATAACAAGCATGATTTTCCAATGAAGGAAGGCATTTTGACATACAGGAAACTATCTCTGCTTTTGAGTCACTGACACTATTCTTGTTGTAGACCAAGAAGAGCTAGAGACAGGAAGAATAATTCTATTCATGGATTCCTACCTTGATAGATACTACTATGCTTTGGCAGTTGGGGTTCCAAAAAAGCTAGCTGAATCCAGAAGCTTTTCAATATCTATAAGATTATTGTGGTGGTGTGAAATAAATGGCTCCCATATGTACATAAGGAGTGGCATTATTCAAAGGTGTGGTCATATTGTAGTAGCTGTGGCATTTTTGGAAAACTATGTGTTACTAGGGTGGGCTTTTGAGGTCTTAAATTCACAAGCCCAGCCACTGTGTTACTCTTACTTTTTACTGCCTGCAGATCCAGATGTAGAACTCTCAGCTACCTCCCCGGCATTATGTCTGCCAGAATACAGCCATGCTTCATACCCTGCACTACACCTCTGAACTGTAAGTAAGATCCAATTAAATATTTTTGTTTATAAGTGTCTCTGAGGTCATTGTGTATCATTACAGCAATAGAACCCTAACTAAGACAATTATATCTCCCAAATGTGTTGTCAGAGAGCACACAAACAGAGAAGCTAAGAATCCTAGTACCAATGGACCTAAGATTCAGAATGGTGTCCTGCATCACAGAAGGCAACATATTGTTATGAAGAAGCAGGAGCTAAGAAAAACAAGGTGGAGCCCACACATTTTGGCAAAGATAATGAAGAGGTACAAAGAAAAACACCAGGAACAGATTGTCAAGAGATGTAGGCTGTTCTCACTGAACAATTTTAATTTTAAGTCTGAGTCCACACAAATCTAGCTCTTTAATAGTAACAAAAAATCTTATGTATCACATGCTAGCATATTTAGTTCACAATCTGTGCTCTTGAAAGGAATCAACCACTTTACTTTTATTCATATCATGAAATTCCTCCTATATGCATTCCTTTATTTAAATTATAAGGAATATTTTATTGCTGTTTCCTCCTTCTCTGTTTCATATCTACCTGTATGTAAAAGATTGAATTAATATTGAAGTATAAATAGCGAAATATTTATTATTCTATTCTCTCACCTTCTACTCGGAGAATCATCTGTTCACTGCTTAACTGATATGCATTTATTTAACTATTATAAATGAATGGATAAGTTTCCATAATATTTTGTATATATATATATATATATATATATATATATATATA